>JAQGBY010002765.1:0-21624 GCA_034698785.1 Mycogona germanica | reverse complement strand
TGCTTAAGTACCATGAGGGGGACGTAAGGCCTGTAGTGCGGGTGACTACAGTTGATTAAAAAAAAAAAAAAAAAAAAAAAAAATAACTGCTACAATAGCAAACACAAACATTAAAAAATGTATAATTCTCAAAATGTTCAACTATCAAAAATCGAATACTCACTCTTCCTGAAAGTTTTCATAGCGCGTTCCGAAATTTTGCGCTCCCCTCCCGCGAGTGGTGAAGGTTCCTCTGGGCGTCGTTCCACTTTGAAATCCCGCCCGACCACGCTGCTGATTGTTCTCGAAGCGGGTGTAGGTGGTGCGGGTGTGAGCTTCGTAGCCAACTCGAACTTCCCTGTAAATTCCAAACCAAAACGATTGGAACATTGGAATAAACATTTGGAAACGCGATAGAGCCGGCGAATCAACCAAACGCTCAATACAAAATGCAACTGTTTGACCGATCGCCTCACCTCTCTTCCCTTCCATCGTAGTTTCGATCGCCACGATCCCAGGGTCGGTCGGTGGGGAGAACTTGACCGGTCATCTCCATCTTCTCGTAGAACGCCATTTGACACTCACGGCTGGCAAAATCGATCTGGAAGAATAAAATATAGTTTAATTAAATGTTAGTTAGAATTTTTATTATGGAATTTGTAAAGGGCCAGACATATTTAACGGATGTGGCGTAACCAACGCACCTGCAGTTTCTTCCCGCCAAGAGCACGACCTCGCATCTCCGACACCGAAATCTGGGCAAACTCCATCCGGTCGTAGAAGATAAGAGCGTGACCCTTTTCCCGGTCCACCACGGTGTAGGCCACTGGACCGAACCGATGGAACTGGCGAGCCAGAAACTTCTCAGTGACGGTGTCCGCGATTCCGTCCAGCCACACGCACGTCGTGGGCATGGACTTGCCAAATCCAAGCTGCAAACAGACGAAGGAGTCGTTAGCTGATGATGATCTTAGCAACTTTTATTAATGTAATCTACTTTCAAATCGAAATAATCTATTTTAAAGATCAGCAACAGATCGCGAATTGTCGCTTTAAATTTGAACTGGTGTGTGACCAGTGAACTAGTTGAGGAGGTTTCAAACATTTCCGAAACAAAAAATATGGGTGCTTCTGATTCATTTTTTTTTTTTTGCACTTTGAATAATTCAGAAATATTTACCTTAATTCGGTTAGCACCCAGATGCTCGCCATCCATTTTCCGCATTGCTTTCACAACGCTCCCGATATCCGAATACTGGACGAAGGCGTACGAGGACACGGCTCCCTGCTTTTTTATATCAATTTCCTAAACAAACACAACCCAACGATGAGTTGGCATCAGAAACAGTCACATAATCGATTGTCACTATTTGTAATAACTGCTAGAATATTCTGCAATAAAAGTGTTATTCAATATTCGCAAAGGTTTAGTTTTAAGAGAATTTTATGGAACGAGACAGGAGGATACTAAAATGATTCAGGAGCTGCATTGTAGTTGTGACTCTCGTACTGGAACAAGTTAACGGCTGGAAAGTAGAGGCGCGAGGTAGCTAAGGTGTTACGACAAGACTACTCACGATGATCTCTCCAAACAGTTCGAAGTGTTTGCGCAGTTCGCCGGCGGTGGTGTCCTTCTCCAGGTTACCGATGAACAGGGTCCGCGTAGCTTTGGGATGGTACTCGTCCAACTCAGCCTCCAGTGGCCGGAACTCATTGTCGTCTACGTCCATGCCCTCGCACAGCGACACCTCGATCTTGCTACCGAAGAACAGCTTGTCCTTGGACACCTCCATCGCCTTCTCGACGTCCTCCGATCTAAGCCCACACAAATAGTAAGTAGAACGGTCGTTAGCATCGGTCACGACAAACGAGGACGCGCTGCAGCATCAATTTCGGCACTCGAAGGAACAGAAGACAAGAATCAAATTAAGACTTACTTTTTAAAGCAGACGACCGCGTAGCGATCGGTCCCCTGACCGATGACCTTGACCATCATGACCTTGCCGTGCTTCTTGTACTCGTGAAAGAGACCGTCCTTCAGGCTGGTGTCACTGGATCGAACGGGCAAGTTGCGCACGCAGATGCCCAGATGTGGTTTGTCGTCCTTGTCGCCGGTTGAATCCATGGAGTTTGAGCTGTTGAAGGAAGGGATGGAGGCGCTGCACAGGATCGGAGCCGGAGTGGACACTGCCGATTGCAGTTGGGGCACCGGTGTGCTGGCCACACTCGACGGCTTGTCCGAACTGCGACCGGCCTTGCTGCTGCTCCAACTGAAACAGAAGAAGCGAGATCAGGTCAGGTGATCTCGGAGCAACTTTTTCAGATGATTTTCGTCAGAATATCTTCTTTAGTTACCTGGGCGACCTGGACCTCGACTTGGACCTGGATTCTGACTGGGATCGACTCTGGCTGGTGTTGCTACTGCTGCTGCTGCTCCGAGAGCCAGTGCTGGAACTGGACGACCGCGATCCGCTCGAACTTTGCGAACCCGACCGGGACTGCAGCTCCGAGCCAGACTGGGAACACGACCTGAACCGAAGAAAAGAACATTGGACGAGCGTATGAGCAAAATGATTTCAGGTAACTAGGAACTGAAATGGAAATTTATATCTTTTGCCCGATCTCACTCACCTGTTTGGCCTGGTCTTGGTCCTGCTCGGCGACGACCTCCTGGACAGGTGTCCGGCCGCCGTGTCGCGCTCCACGTACTGTTCGGCCGGCGGATATCGTTGCTGGTCAAAGTGCTGCTGCCGCGAACTGTGACTGCGGTAGTGGGTCTGTGTTCTGCTGGACGATGAGACACATGGTCACACACACACGGTCACAATCTAGTGTCAAACGAGGTGAGGTGGGGCTGTCGCATTGGCTTACCTGTCGGCGGGCGCCTGGTAGGTGGCGGCGGCCGCGGCGGCGGCGTTTCCCCCTCGGTACGATCGCTCCCTCGTCCTGCCTCGTCCCGGGTACACCAGCTCGTCCTCATGGTAGCTCATGGGACGGCGCAGATACGCCTCCCGCTCCGCCGCGCGCTCGTAATAATGACTAGAACGGTCGTAGGCTCGCTCCTCCGGCAACCTGGACAGGTGAACGGGAACGGGAAGAGAAAAACACACACAACTAATCAGAATCGACGTCTCCAAAAACAACGACTCGCTACACTACTGTAATGAAAGGTGGCCCACACCCACCAGGATCGAATAAGGCTCTACGAGAGAGCCGGGAATCGAACGGGGGATCGCGCAATTTGGTACTTGTTGTTGGTGTACCCGGTGGCCGAACGCCACCAGAAACAGAATTCCTGGCGGCAGCCACCAGCAGCTGGTGTCGGCCGGCCCACGTCTTCCGTCGACCCTCGGGAACAAACATCCTGTCGCTCGAGTGGGAAGGACGTGGCGGCGGCGGCGACGACGACCCCACCCTCGGCTTCAAAAAACACATGTGATGTGGCCGCCGCCAACGCTGCCGTGTTTGTTTTTGCTCGGCGGGTCAAGGGTCACGTGGGTCGGCGCGCACACACACACACACATGGGAATGCAGTGAAGGCTTCTGTTGGGTGGGTGCCTTGACCAAGTAGGGTTCGCGAACTGTCATCTTGGGTTGCGAAGGTGTCGTGAAAACCAACTTTTTTAGATCAATAGTTTTGTGCTACGACAACATCACGCGTCATGAGATTGCGTTACTCGCCACCAGGTGGCTCTAATGGCAGTTTAAGTCGTCGTGACATCGCATTCTAAAAGATAAGATCGGTCAACTGGTCGAACATTGGCCAACAAACTGAGAGAGACTGAGAGAATTAAGTATTTAAAAATGATGGAATCTGTGGGTGGATCAGCAACTGCGTAGCAGACTCTCCAAGGTGAACCCAAGATGAACCCAAGATGAACCCAAGATGAACCCAAGATGACAGAAGAACACCGACATTGCTAGGCCAATTTCGCGGTACTCGGGCAAAAACAAGACAAAATTGCAGAGATAAAAAGCGAGACTTTTAATTCCGGAGCCAGCTCCTACGGAGGTGTCATTCCTCAAACAATAAAAAATTGTAGAAATCTAAATACATAAATCAATCAATTTGATATTTTAAAAATGTGTTCGAATATTACTTCTCAATTTCCTTTAAGTAGTGGTAATGATTCGCGGTTCGCCAATGGGAACAAATAGCGGTTTTTTTCCCCAAGTCTTAACAGTTCACACATGCCCCTCAATAAGGAATAAAAATAGTAGACTTGTGTGAGGTAAAATTTTCATTGTAGCTTTTAAAAATACATCCTCGTTTCTGTTCTGGCACAGTTCTCGGAAAAGCAACGAAAGGGGTGGTGGTGGTGTGACATTTGTCATTCGTCAGCATTTTTAGGTTACACAAACAGGGTGGGGGGGGAAACGCAAAATTCGGCGACCCGGATCTACTCCGATCCACTCACGTAATCAAACACGGGTGAATTAAACAACGACAAAAGGACTCGGGGAGGGGAAATGTCGAAACCAATCGTCACAAAAGCAATGGATCGCCTTCTATGTTTCGAAATGCCTTACGTTGCGCATGAACGGGCAATGATCAGCGATTTTTTATTTTCATTTCGTCACACTTGCATTTTTCTTTTACATATCGATTATTTTGACTTTCAGAAGTGGTTCTCAGTTCTTAAGACATCGATACGTATAATGTACGACGTCACCACCTCGATAAGAGAATTACGGATGGGATACACTGGAACTGGGTAGAAGGGAGATCAGTTTAAGATTGCTGCTCAGGATTCTGAAGGGGGATTGTAATGTTGATATCGGGGACCTCAAACCGAGGTATTTTAAAATAAATTCTGTCCTCAACTGGTCTTTCGACCCGCGCCATAGGCCCCTCTCTTGGGTGCTGCTTGCGGGTAAAAATTGTAATTGTAATTACGCATGCATCGCGTGCCTCGCGACACACTCACGCCGCGCCACTCGTTTACACCTCCGATCACGAGACTCGCGCAAGTTTATCCAAATCCAAAGCTTAAAATAAATAATGGAAAATCCCTTTTCCCCTCTCAACAACATCCACCACCCGCAGCCACCTACATCCAAAAAAAAAAATAGCTCCTTTCACCGAACTCGGCATATAGATTATATGGAGTGGAGGAGAGTAGACGGGGGATAAAAAAATTGGGCACAAGTCCCGACGCTGCGATCCATCAACGGAGGACAACGCAGCCAACCATTTGCCAGGCCAGACTAGACGATCGCTCATCTCGTGTACAACATCACTAAATTAATTTATGCAAATCTCGCAACAAATAAAACACAAGTCGAGTGAGTGGTTCCTCCTCGAGGAACTGCGATCGGCTCGGGCGAAAGTTGTTCACGCGTCAATTCTCCAATGCCATTTCATGTTTATTATTTTTATCCAGAATTTCTAGCTGTAAAGAAAAATAAGCGAATGTCGCAGCTATATAGGAAGGAGGTAACCCAGCTGCGTCCCAAGCCGTGTTTCCAATTTTTTTCCCCCTTCGTCGATCCGCTCGGCTAGAAGTGGAATGAGGGCGGCCTGCGCGTCCTAGCCGGCCCCCCTCTTCCACCTCAGCCGCCAGCCGCCGCAGCCGGCCCCGGTCATTGCCTCCTTTGCCACACATTCTCATTTGGAATGGCCCGAATAAGCATAGATGGGGAAAGAGGGTTGGTCGGGTGGAGTGAGCCGAGTGAGGGGGGTCTTTGTGTTGTTACTCGCCACGCATCCCTCAGCACTCCACCCCATTTGCGCTGCTTGTGTTTTTCACTTCTTTTTATTCTTGCTCGAGCGTCCAATCGGCTGCCAGGAGGATAAACAGGGTCAACACCACCTCCCCAGCCCCCAGCCCCCTTTTCTAATCATGTGATATCTATGTACTGGCGGCGACCGAATGCGCCCAATACGCTATTTTTAAAATACCCCCATCACATTTGTTTTGTTGCTCGAGCGTGCTTCCCCATTTGGGGCAACATGAGCCTTCGAGATTGCGGGCGCTTTCCCCGAAATACAAATTAAACGGTCTAATGGTATTACGCGAGTGGAACGCGCCCCTCTTCAGCACGTCTTTTCAAATTCACATTTGAGATGGGTGAATTGCCTCGCACTTTCCTAACACCGAATCGCCGATCTTGTTCCAATGTCGAAACGCACCCTGCTGGCGCATGATTGGTAAATAATTGGTTGACGAAAATTGTGAAGCAGAGTTGAGGCGATTAAGATTGCTTTGACGTTCTTTCGGCTTTCCTTTTTCCCAGACAAGTTTCAGCTGAAATTAGTTTCTGGAAGGCTGCGCAATGCGACGGACGATTAGTGGAGGATTGATTTCTGAAGTAAGGAAACCTTAGAACTTGTTACTTTTCTAGTTGATATGTACAAGTTGGTTGGACTTACGTCAATTCTTTTTTAGAGATACAACCCCCCCCCCTCAGCCAATTACAAATCACACGAATACGACAAATGGAATCAATTGCTAGTCAATAAAAATAATTGGGAAAAAGGAAATGGTGGCGGCAACGGAGAATCGAACCGCCAACCCTCACTTTTTGACAGAACCAAAAACGATACAGCAGAAGATTTGAAGAGAGGAGACGCGTGTAGAGTTCTGCTCAGCGCATCAGTTTGCAACACGCGCGATCGCGAGTTCAATTCCCCACCGAAACACATGAGGAACGTTCTCCGTGAGACCAGGTACACCTAAAAAATCATCCTAACTTAAGTCTGATCTAGGCCAGGTCGCTCCTTGGTAAGGAGTTAATAATGCTTAACAAACATCGAACTTGACTAATCTTGATGATTAGCACCTCGATGATTTAAAAAAAAATGCTGAAAAAATTCTGTAATAATCACGAATCGAGTGATTAAATCCCAGATGAAAGGGATTTTGATAAAAACTATTCGTTCAATAAAAATGGGGGCTGTGTCCGGGACAGGCCGGACGAAAAAAGACGAGAGTTGGCGATAACTATTCTAATATAATAATACAATAGTATAATATAACTATTATTTAAAATGAAAAAATGAAACTAGAAAACCGTGGGAACTGACGCTACAACTAATTAAACAATTATTTTTTTATTCGTCTTTTCGTCCGGGCACAACCCCCCATTTTTAATGAATATAATCCAGACGTTCTTCTTCCTATTTATTATATTGTTATTCGTTCAATATCGCAATATTTCTTATTGACTCACGAAAGTCGAGTAGTCGACCGGAAACGGCACGCGGCGCCCCGCCGACAGAATCGAGAACCTTGGCCACATCCGTCCCCAATACCTGTGACGATGACGTCAGCGTCCTGGTGCCTTTTTTAACCCTTTATGCGGCGGCGGCATCGCCAAACAATCTAATGACCACGGGGCTAATGTTTCCCTCGCTATAATAATTCGAACAATGGATTTTTGATTATTGAAAAAGGTATTCGTCATTTGATTTCGGACATTTTGACAGCTATCATTTTTTGCAGCTTCACCGTCACGCCTAATTTTGCACCGACAAAGGTGCGCACAATAGTTGGAAAGTGAAAAAAATTGTAACTAATAACATGCAGTGCATTAGTCATGAGTTCTGCATTGGATTATCGAAAATCGTGACTCGTGACGAATTTCCGCTACAAAAAGGAAAAAGGGGATCATGACACATCCTGTCCGAAATGAGACTAACGTCCGTCAAAAGGGGCACCCTGTACCGGGGGCCAACATATCGCTCGTACATGTACGGACCCCCGAAAATCCTGCTGCCATTTATTCAGATACAAAGGCAGAGGATATAGAAAGTGTAAGTAAGCGTGTTGCGTTGCATGACGCAGCTCCAAAGTGAGAGTTCAAAGGGAGGAAAAGAGCTTTAGACCGGAGACGAATCGAGATGAGTCGACAAGAATGCTGGCTGATCTGCGCGGACTCATCCTCATCACCACCAGCTTACAACAGCATCACCAGCGCGAATCCCTAGTTTCTGTCCATCCGGACATCTGGAATCAGTCTCCCACACTGCGTCCATGAGACGTCAGTGCCCACGGAACAGGCGACGAACGTAACAGTAGAAATGCTCGTAAAATGAAAGCATTGTGATGTTACAGGTACACGAGGTAAAACAACAGATTTGGTATTCGTTGAAGCGAGAAAAACAATTACTTCTCGACTGGCAAATATATACAGCGAAGTTCTTTGAAGAAAAATCAAATTTCGAACATCAACTTACTGGTTCGAAAAGAATGTATTGTTTGCTCGATTCGATTGTATTGCAATTCTATTGTTTTGCCAATAATGCACCAGTCACATTTGAAAAGCCTTCATAACCCGTATGGTTTCCTGACGAATCTTCTGCGCCCTGTGAGATTAGCTGATTTGGTGACGTTTCACTTTCGAATTTGCGATAAGTCACCAAATCAGCCAATCACAGGGTGCCGAAGATTCGTCGAGAAACGACACCCAGAATTATATCTTAGAAATCTGGATTCCAGCTACAATGAATGGTCAAACATACTCGACCCGATCACACTGGAGAAGGGTGCGTTTTCAAAAAGGAAAAAGATAGGCAAATCCGTGCGACAAAACGCGAAGTAGTTCGTTCTCGAATGCCAACTCGTCACCTATACGAGTTCATGATGCAGTCAAAAGACGGGCTAGCGGGTGGTGCGTTTAGACATTGGAACAAGAGAGGAGCGTCCGTGCTATGACCAGAAAGCCCAGCTAGTTCTCGAACGACAATTCGCCCGTCTCAAATGTGCACGTACATTTCGAACGCGAGCGTGTGACTTTCAATAATGAATTGAAATAGGCTTGCAGAGCCGCGCCTAGGGTATTATATTACAGTGCACTTTTATTCAAATTCAGAATAGATGAGTTTGAGAGACGCGAACTAGCCAGCCCTCGCTGGGTTCCTCCAGTTCAAGCGTCAAAGTGAACGAACCACCACCCACCAATATAAAACCTCGCGAATGTGACGTGTGGATTTAATTCGAAGCCCGCAATTGAAGCAGAGAGCGAGCGGCATTAGGTGTAGATGACCCCCGACCGCCACCCACCAGGTGCGCCTCCAGCAGCGCAGCACCAGTTGAGGAGAGAGAGGATCCGGGATCCGGGGAACGCGTAATGGCGGCTGTCCCGTGACTCCGCTCGCCAAAGTGCCGCCAAAAGCAGCTGACGCGCCTGCGCAGTAGCCACGAGTGCCAACGACTGCCATGGCCTCCGCCACCAATAGGAGAGCGGCAAAATCGCAGGTGCCAACGCCCCTTTCACGCCCCTCCTCCGCGTACATTGGCAACCGCGGCCAGCCAATGGGAGGACGGGAAGATCGGAGCTGCGGATCGATTCGCGCGTTGCGTGTCGGGAAATGAAAATCCGCCCGCCGAGCGCCGGGGAATGGCACTTGGGAGTGATGGAGGGAGGCAGGAAAGAGAACGGGGAACCGGTTTTGCATAATAAGATGGCGGCTATAAATATATTGAAAAGCTGGAGTGGGGTGGAGCCCTGGCCGGGTAACCGGTTTAGCGAGCGAGAGAGCGAGCACACACAAACCGGACCTCGTCAATAAAGCAAATTTTCGTTTTGAGCTTTTGGTCGCGCGAGGAAGCTTGTACAGGTTCGTGGCAATTGTGCGGAGAAGATCCTCAGGCCAGCAGAAAACAATTCAACGTCACACGCGCAGACTCGCTGATCAACTCACGACGGCGTCAACTCTACTTTTTTTTAAATTCTCGTGCAGAAAAAACAAGGTTTCAATCAAAATTTTCTAACTTCAAATTTTCGAAACCCTCCATCCACAACCATGTCGTGAAAATGGCTACACTGTGAGCAAACTTCAGCTTATTCGAAAAACATTGGGGCGAAATTGGCCTTCCAGATTGCAGGCGCCATCCTGAATGCAGCTCTTGCGGCCAAATGACATTCAAAGTCATACGCACCCCTAGCTCCAGCACGTCATTTGAAATTTAAATTCTCGTAAATTCGATATGGGCAAATTGTCATTCGAGAACGAGCAGGACTTTCAAGTCCTAGCGAGGGCTTTGATATTTGATTCCATGTCTAAACGCACCCTGTACAAGTACACACTGTGGGGAAATAGGAGTTGAAGTACGAGTCACATCTACAATGCAGCTCCTCAACCATTTCAGTATGTCCCGTTCTTCTACACCTTGTAGGAGCCTGTCTCACAATTTCCCTAATTTTCACATTATGACAATAGACTTTGAAAGATATCTGAATGGCGGATAAAAAAGGATTCGAAAAGGAAACATTCCCGTACACATTCAATATTTACGTTGTTCGGCATTTGCCAACGCCCCCTTTCACTATCGATCCTCCCCCCACCCATTAGTTGTGGGGTCTAATGCATTTGGGATCTCCGTTATTAGGGGTCCAACCGTCTAACACCACATACATGAAGAGGGCGGGGCTCGCTGGGGATGAGCAAAAAAAGAGGGATGACACTTTCCCCATCCAGTCATCCCCAACAAAAAAAGCGCGGGCGTTGGAACTGATAGATCCGATGGGTTTCAGTCATTTCAAATGAAAAAATCGATTTCCTGGGGTGTATGGGTGAGGGAACTGATAGAGAATCAGGGGGAGACGGATTAATGGTAAATATCGTTCATGTGTTTTTGGGGGGGAAATAAGACCTACCAACACCGCCGAAGCCAAATCATGAAACACTGGGAAAGTGTTGAGGTTGCGGAAAGTTAGGCAAGTCAACAATAGTTGCCGACATGAATTGAGTGAGTTTCGAGGAGTCTAATTTGAGCCACAACATTTACCGGACAAAAATCAGAGCACATCACGGAGCACAACAGAGAACGAAATACCAAATTAAAAATTAACAATCTTGGCCAACCGACTCCGCGGTTCGGGCCGCAAGGGTGTCTGCGTGAGAGCAACAGTGAAAGGTGCGCCTTTCTCTCACACTCCGTCTCTCAAAATGAGCTCCAAAATTGAGCCATTCTCAAAGACGTGCTCCTTAAGACAGGAGAGAGAGAGAGAGAGACATAGGGGGGTCGTCGGGGGTCCGGAGTGAGAGTGGTGGTGCAGTGCCACACGACCGACACGACACCCAACCCCTCGTCCCCTGTCTCACCGCCGACGGCTTCCGGCACCGGCTCGCCACGGACGACGAGCGGACGCGGCCCGGCGCTGACACAGATGCTGGAAGCCACGCAGCACAGCTACGGCGAAGGCGACGGGTGGCGGCAACGGCAACGGCGGACCCAGAAAACAACGGGCTCGAGCCGCGCTCGGAGCAGGAGGCATCGGTGGCGGCGGCAGGTAGCCCAGGTGGGGGGACAGGCCGGGCGGGGGACCCGGGTGTGGCGGGGTGGGCAGCAGGGGTGGACGGATTGGAGCCGAGCCCCGACCCCCGCAATGAGCCGCCCGCTGCCTAGATCTAGACGAAGGAAGAATTGCTGTTAGACACGCGAAGGGGGTTGGGGTTGTTCCGTCCTAGCGATACAACGAGGCGGGATTGTGGTGCTACAGCCAACAGCCAACAGCCAACAGCCAGTGAAAACGAATGTGAGATGGGCAAATGTGGAGAACACTCTGAACAACAATCTGCACACCTGAAACAACTTCCATTTTTGCTTCAATTTCTACGTTTTTAAATGCTCGATTTCAGGTTAGGTTACACGAGGACTTCAGTTGTTCGGAGAAACACAGTTCTCAAATCAGTTTTATGAGTTTAACTAACCAAGAACGTCTCATGTCACTTCTACTGAACAGTGTACAGTAGCACTGACAAAACTCTTAGCTTTAAAATTGATGCAGGTTGATGAATTTTCTCCTCCCATCCCCCTTCAAAGGGTATTTAATACAATTGGTTAAACAATTGGTGTCTTAGGAAATATGGTGATTGACTGAAATTGTTCAATTATTATTTAATTACTGATTAAAACATATATTCCAAGTACAGCGGCTGTTGATTGGCCGGTCCTTTGATTGCAATACTCAAGAATGACGCAACCATAAAACATTTGTGTTGTCACTGATCATGGAAATATTGTCGGGTTGTGGTTGGTTGACATTTGTATGGAAAGTATTTGTAAAAATAAATAAATCAGCGTTAAGAGTCGAGAGATTGAAAGAGCTGAGATAATTCCGGGTTTGTTTTTGAGCTTGGTTTAGCGCATTCGTAGGATTTTGATTAGGCAGCGGCTGGACAAGAGAACCGTGGTCGTGTGGGCGTTTCATCCAAAACTCGCTGGCAAGTGTCGATCGATAACTGATCGATCGGTCCGAGCGCGCATCGACTGGCGCTGATTTCCAATATCGGCAACGCCACTGTTGGCATGGCAACGGCGCCGCTCAAAAACTGGGCGTCGTCAGGAGCCAGGAGCGTGCAACAATGGAGGGGATGAGGGTGGTTAGGGGGAGAGGGCTTCAACACGATTCCAGGAAATAACCAATTCCCATCCCTACCCCCCCCCCTCACTCCAGCCCTCTCTTCGCCAGGTACAACTAACTGCAGGCTCGATGCGACAAACACGAGGCGAAATGTCAAATTGATTGGTTCTCTTAAACATCGACGGGAGTTGGCCTCACCCTCCTCTCACCAAGGAAATTTAGACAGAAACGAAGGGGGGGGGGGGGGGAAATTTGGTTTTCAAATGACAAAATATTGGAAGCGTCAGGACTGATGTTCGAAATCATAGTACAAAACAATTGTAAGCTACACACGTGTTTTACTGAAAATTCTAAACGTTGGTTTATGTTGGTCGCTGAGCGAACGCGACAAAGTTTAAACACCACTGCTGCAGATTTTTGTCTTTCAGATAATTATTGAGGGGAGGAGTGAGCAGGGATAAGGGGGAGGATAAGGGGATGGCAGCCCCGTTATGCTCGAGGAAATTAAGGTAAAAAAAAATGTGAATTCTGAGCGTGGCCAGGAATCACGGTTGTTATTGTTGCGCATTACCCCCTCAGCAAAAAAAAAAACGAAGGGGTCTTCTCACCAATGGCAGCGAATGGGAAACTAGGTAATCAATTTGGTTTCCAGGTGCATGGAAGAGACTCCTTCATTTATTAGCAACACCGGAAGTTCGTCGGAAATGATCCTCAGAATTAGGCAAATTTTCCAGATCGCCTACCTGGGGAGGTTTTAAGATGTTAAATCAACGGTGAACCTCCTAAACAAACATTAAACTAAAGCTCCTCAGAGTACGGTTTCTCCAGTTAAAGCACACCACAGACGAAATCGTCCAACACTTTATGAAAATGGATTTGCTGGAGAGTTGCAATCCGCGCTTAATAAGACCGACTTCCGGTTCGATTGACCATCGTTTCGAACTGTGATCGCAGCGCCGTCCTGTGTACATTGGCTGAAACGGATTACAGCGAAACAAAAATCATCGAGATCTCATACTTCACATACCATTTCATGATTTCGTGCGCCGACCACCATTAATAATCCGGCATCCGGCAAACTCACGCACACTCGTACGTACATACAAACGATCAGAGAGAGGAGACATGAATTGGGCGCGTTCACCAAATCAAACATTCACCCGGGTCAACGCTAGAACACGTCACCGAGTAACAACAGCGCCGCGACCAACAGCGGCTAATCCAAGAGATAATCCAAATGCGGGTGCGTTAATCCGAAGAAACTGAAGTCGAAGCGATCGAAAGTGAACACACACACACACTCACACTCAACACACAGCCCCCCCCCCCCCCATAAAAACCAGACTCACACGGAACGCACATGTTAATCCAGAGGGCGCGGCGATCGTGTATTCGATGGTGGACGACCGGAAACAGTCGCGTTTCCACCGCCACACCATGTAATGTATAATCCGAGGTGTCGAGTGGAGGTGGCGAAATCGATAGACATTACCTTCAAAAAAATAGCTCCACTCAAAATGCTAATCCGTTCAGGGGTGGTAGTGGTGGTGGTAGTGGTGCGGGGGCGGTAGGAGACGAAGTCGCAACTCGGGTTCAGCGGCAGTAATCCAAATTATTCCATAAAGGTCACACGACAAAAGGAAGGGAGTGGTTTAATCCAGGAGTTAGTGGGTTTAATCCAGTGAGAGGGCGGTGGCCGTCAGCGATAATCCAGGATCGACGTCATCACAGTGTGACCGAATTTACCACTGAAAATGTATAATCCGTTTCTCATCCACATCGCATAATTGTGGGGTCTGTGTGCGTGCGTGTGGATTTGGGGAAATCCAAACGAAAACGAAACCAAAAATAAAATGATAGAAACGATGACGAGGATAATCCAAGGGTGATCCACGGCGTAGTAATTAATCCGTCAGCAGTGTCACCAGCCGCGATAGGGATAAAAAGGGAGGAGAGCGAGGAAGAGGGGAGCGAGCACCACCAAATCTGGTCACACCGTCACGAACGAACGCGTGTCTAGCCACCAAAAAAAACGAATGAACACCCACAAAAAAAAACTGAAGAAAAAAAATAACCAAAAGAAAATAAAAACTGGCGAGGGAAAAAACACACACAACAGAAATCCGTCACCAAAGAATATTTTTTTCTGAAAACTGAAAAACAATTTTTTTCGATTAATGATGTCAAAATAAAATCAAAACAAGAAAATAGCGCATATATTAAAACTGTTTTACATTTTGCTAAGAAGAAAAAAAAACAATTATTTGAATGAGCAGATTCGGGGCATTTGGGAGAGACGTCGAGCAATAAAAATAATCAATAAGCAGGTGATACTCAACACAAAAATTAAATCGACAAGTCACTCATACAATTACAATCACCAAATGACGAGCAGAGCACGACCAACACACCACTTAGGAGTGACGTCACAACGACTAAGAAGACGTCACTGAAACAGCACACCACGACTACCGAGAGAATCCAGATCAGAAACAAATGTGGCTCTAATCAGGGCTTGTCCAGATAAGCTACATGACCCTATACCTGTTCTAAATTTAGCCCGCGTTTTAACAAACTAGATTTGTGGTCGCCACTTCCGGTTAGGAGCAGGACCGAGTTCCTAAGCGCTATCTGGACAAACGATGAAGAGACGGACCGACGGCTGTCTACCATAGTTTAGGTGGTGGTAGGCAGCGTTCAAACACTTACATCCGGCCGAAGAAGGCAACGGCCCCGCCCCTGCACGACGACGACACTAGGCTGTCGTTGCAGTTGCTGGAAACGAACAGAGCGGAATCAGATTGCGAACGCATCCACACACCAGCTAAGTAATGTAAAGGCGTGGGTGCGGTGAATGTGTCCTGAACATCAAAGAACGCAGCACCATATCGATATCGATCAGAATATCGATCCACCATCTCCAACCCGCGCTCTCCTCCTCACATCACAACATCACATCGATTATCATGCCTGGATTTGTTCCAGTTGCCGAAAGTGCGCGAGTGCCAGGGTGCAACAGGCCGGTGTGGAAACACCCAAAGATTTTGGCTAGGGTGGCGATTAGGGGACGGGGGGTCAATAAATCAATCCGTTTAATCTCCTGGAAATTCGAGATTTTTCTACCAAATACAATTACCAATGCCACGTTAATCCGTGGATTCGACGAGACGGATTATTATAATTCCTGGTAACCGGGTAATTGAAGTTGGTGACATCGTGCAGCTGGACGAGTTCATCGACACGGGATGAACGGGATGATTTGTTTAAATTCACAGTAGTGTAATATCACTACAACAGTTTCTGTACCCCTCTCGGTGCTTAGGCATTATGCGAGGGACACACATATACATGATGAGTAGCATCTTTTGGGGTCATCGTGCGGACGCAAAAACAGTCCATTTAAATAATAAACCCCCCGTGTGTGGTCGCCAGGTAAGAGAAGGGAGGGACATGTCCAGCCACCCACCACACACCAGCTGGTGTCTTCGTGGGGCTCAAGTTGGGGCGAGCTCGCAAAATAAAAGCGTCACCGACCATCGGGGGTGACGTCACCAACGGCAGTCGAACCCCTTAATCGTCCGGAAAAGGGCTTCGGACCACTCGGCCCTTAACTATTCTCTTTCTCCCCACCTCCCCCATACAGCTACGACCACCTCCCACCAACTGACAATAAACAAAAATAAACAAAGGCGCGACTCGTTCGGCGTAAATGAGCTGGTTACGGAGGACTGCAGTTGGAAGAGGTGATTGCTCTTCGGTTGTTCTCCGGCCAACGCGGGGTGCAATGTCAATCATCAGACCACACAAAAAATAATAACTCACACAACAACCGCAGACTGACCAGTCCGGATAGAAGCAGAAAGGAACTTGTCATCATCATGACAAGACCTAAAATTATGAAAACGAACCACGTCGTGAACGGGAAAGATTGTAATTGGCGAACCACTGAATCAACTACATTCATCGGAGGATTGTCCCAAAAAGTGAAAGTAGAATCAAAAGAGTAACGTCGTCCATTTTTGCTGTATCCGTCTATTCGAAATTCCTTCATAATTATTGTAGTAGAGACGAGGAAAAAATGAGCAGATTGTCTGGTGAAGCGGCAAAGTGGCTGAGAGCTCTTTTGGTGAGACAGCGTTTTGGTGAAGATTTCGGAGGGAGAGGGGGGGAGGGGAATTGGTACCAGACAAAAAATTAAATTAAATAGCCAGTCGATATAGTTGGTGGAAAAGAGTTGCGCATGCGCGCTGGTGACTGACTAAACATCAAATATAAAGGGGCAAAAAGTAGCGCTCGATTGGATTGATTGTTGGTCGATTCGAGGAGAAAAGGAGGACGGCGGAGGAAGAGTGTGGTGGGCACGGAATAATCGATCATCGATCGGCGAGAGGGAATGACGAGACGACGATTATCTCCACCCACCCCTCCCCGGGGGGGTTACACCAACAGAGGGACGTGGGTGGGTGGTGATGGTAGTGGCATTATCTCTACCAGTCGCCACAACTAACAGTCGATGGAGCGAAACGAGTATCATGGTTTTGAATAACATTTCTCTCCAAGTGACCAGTCGAAGTATTCTTTCCCCCCAAGATTGAATAACATGAATATTATTTTATTCAGATTACCTGAAACCTAGTCGACGTCGTTGAACATTTGCATGTGTGTGTGTGGGTGAGTGGTTTTTTTTTAAATAAGACATTTGTGTTGACCAATACGACGTTAGATAAAGCCCACGACTGGTGCGCACACAAGACAAACTCGACCACCGCGCACAGAACACCACCAACATGGGCAACACGATTGGTTGTGAGGACCGGAAATTGCCAAATGGATGGCGGATTGGTAGACGTGATTTATGTCAACTCCACCCAGAGTAGTTGATAGACTCCACGTCATTTGCATTTTTGGCGGAGGTGGACGTCGGGACGTGTACACTTACCCGTGCGAGTATCGTTGGGCTCTGGCGCTGGGCGGAAGTGGCGGTGGTGGCGGCGGCGGAGGTGGATAGAGTCCGCCCCCGGTGCCGCCGGTGCCGCGCAGCAGGCCACAGTCGTCTCGCTCGTGAATGTGGATGGCGCTGCTGGCCGTGCTGGGCGTGGTCGGCTCGTAGTAGTCCGTCTTGAGCAGGCGCTCGTCGATCTTATTCTCGGCACCGTGCGCCTTGGCGGCCGACTTGATGTCGATGAAGGCCACCGTCGAGCACACGCCATTCTCGTCCTGCTCCTTCTTGGCCAGCAGCTTCACGCTCTGCACACGACCATACCTGGACACGGACAAAAAGAGAGAGAAAACACGTCAGTCATATTACAAACACACCTACACACAAATACGTACAGTACATTATGAAATCGACATTGCTTTTTGTTTTGGGTGGAAACATTAAAATTATAAATCATCGATCACAGTTTCCTTCAGATAAATGGCGAGAGCCACATTTCTTTTGGCAGTCAATTTTATTTGCCTAATTTCTCTAGAACGTCAAAAACAAACTTATTATGTCACAATCGTGTTGACATTCTCAAATATTCCATCACCGGATGAACCCACTTCCAGCCAACAATTTATTGTCATCGCTCGAGGATCCCATCTCCCAGAAACTCGGGCACAGCCACACCAAATCCACCCTGACCCAGCCAATCCCCCTAATTATCGTCGTGTACCTTCTGCGTATGACGTAATAATAATTAGTCGTGAGGAGGCCGTCGTCGATTGTAGGGGCGCTGTTAATTTGTTGACACGGTCGTCTCATAAATAATAAAGGAGATCGATTTTTTCGTATGTGTCACGACGCAATTAGGAGAGTCGGGAGAGAGGGGACCCCACTCCCATCCTCCTCCTCACTTCATCCCACCATTTGTTTTTACCTGTCCATTTTTGGTCGAAATCGTTGGATCCAATTTTGAACGATTGGCGGAAACCCATTTCGATCCGCGCTCGACAAAAAATATGGCGACCGTGAATTTTTCGCCACGTCATCATCGCACCCAACGAATTAATCTCTCGGTCTCTGCACTCGAGGACAACAAGCTCCGTTAATAACTCACGTTTGGTCGATATCGATCGGCTCGATAAACGGTGTTGATTAGAAACGAATAGCCCGAAACAGATTTCATTCGTTAAAAATTCAAAGTCAATCTTAAACGAATGAAATAGTCGCAAAACAAACTCAGTTTTCAACGAACGCAACAGTCGAGCTAGAAGTGATTGCTCTATCCAGGGGCAGCTGGAGTTAACCATTAAAACCATCGCAGCTCGATTCAGTGACTAAGACACGTAACAAAAGTCACGACAGAAAAACCAAATTCCAGATGAATCCAGTTATTATTTCCCCCAAAAATTAGAAGACCCAATCAATTGCTGAACTCATCAGTCGGCCCAATTATTTTGTGTGTGAAGTTTAACTATAAGAGCCAGACTTGAGCAACCACTGTCAACTTTGACATCTTTTTTGGCAACAAGAACTCAATCGACCTCTCTCTCTGCAAGAAAGGTCAGAGTGAGTTCACAAAACTGATTTCCCAACATCAAATACACATTTCAATGTGTACGTTGTTGTCTCCTGCTCTGGGACAAAAAAAAATACATTTTAAGCCAGGACTGGAGTCGGTCGGCACAAGGGATTAGTGCGATCCACTGCAGAGAAACCACGAATTTCGTCTCCCCCCCTCCCACTAGACGCCAGCCACCATCCTGATGCAGTAGTTTCGCCTGGTTTTTAGTGCTCACTCGCACAAACAAGAAGTTGGGGGTCCTCCCCCCTCAGCCCAGCAATCCCCCGCCCCCTGCCACCCCCTAACACTCATCACAGTTCTCTCTCCCCCATCCCCCCACCCCCACCTCGCGTATTCTTGGCACAAAAAGCGGTTTTTTTAGAGCCGACAGAGGCCTGCAAGCTCTCCCCCACCCACCCCATCCCACCCCTTTCCAACGTATCAAGCTCTCGCTCCCCTCCCCCTACTCCCCCACCCCCAAATGGTCTCCCCCTCGCCAGCGACCAACGACATGAAACCAGAGAAGCGAAGAGGGAGGAGAAAAAACTGCGCAAACAACTTTGGGGGGAAAACTTGGTTGGTTGGTTGGCTGAGGGTTGTCCGTAATAGACGTGGATTGGGTGAAGAGGGTCGTTCCAAACGTTCTTGGATTCAGGGAGAACACCGTGTATCGGTGACCAAAATTTGCTGGAACGAATATTTGTCGCCCTGGGAATGGTTTCCCGACGAATCTTCATGCGAAGAAAAATCATCGGCGCCCTGTAATTGGCTGATTTTGGTGACGTTTCGCAACTTCGAAAGCGAAACGTCACCAAATCAGCCAATCACAGGGATCCGGGAAGGAACGGTCGCGTAAGCAACATGACTTTAACTATCCCGAGAGGCTAATCAAGGTTAAATTCATTTAGCTTCATTCCTTGTACACCGACTAAACCTACATAATCCTAGCATGATCGAACCAACAGGGCGCGTCTAGACTCGGATCGTCTCGTCGAGTCCAAACTAGAACTAGAAATTGTTGTTCGTTCTCGAATGGTAATTCGCCCGTCTCAAACGTGTTCGTGAATTTCACGTGTCCGGGGAAAAGGGTGCGTTGAACATCCGATCAAAATGCTTGGATTCAATGCTCGTTCTCGAATGACAAATCGGTAATCTGGTGTGGGCACGAGAATTTCTAAACACGTGTTGGAGAGGGGGGGCGCGTTTAACTTTCAATACAATTCATGCCATCAGTAATTTAGAAAACCATCGATGATACTCGGTGAAGTTCCAATTCTCTCCAATCTCAAGCGCAATTCGAATAACTATTTTCTCGACCCGTAAAAATTCTGTAGTATTTTGCTAGCTAGGCCAGGCGTGCTGGTGAGCTCGGCACCCATTCTCCGCCACCACCAGACGGCGCCTCGACCGCTCCCAGATTATCGACCGCCGTCGAGTTGGGCGGCTGAAAGGGGGTGGTGGTAGCGAAGGGGGCGGTGCCGTGGGGGTGGGCCCACCAAAGCAAGGCGGTTCAGCGCCATTTCTAGCCTCGCGCCGGGTCAGGCAGGAAGGCGGCCTGGCCTGTATCCATAGGAGCCGAGCCGGCAAAGTGCGGGTCTGGCGGTGAGAGGCTAGACACGTAGTGGTGCTAGGCCAAATGGAAAAGCAGTGTGTATGTGTGGGCGTGGGGTGGGCTGGCAAGTGTGGAGGAAATTGTGCGAGCAGGAGCAACCGACGCGAGCACAGGAACCTCCTTGGAAGTGGTGAGATTTTGAGGCGGGCCCTCCCTGAACGACGCGACGGTGGTGGTGACACATCGGAATCTACCCTTTCACTTCCTCGGATGATTGAAATATCACAAAACGGAAACGTGAACAGATAGATAACGCGCAACAAACTCATAATTTCTGTGACTTTTGACGTAGTACTATGACTTTCTAAAAAAATAAAAACCTTGGTCCGAAGTCAATGCGAGTGTCATCGACGTATTATGTCCACATTCTCTCAAAAACTGTGTGAGATTAGATTGGTCGACGAGATGGCCCAATAAAATTGATTTTTTAAAGTCAACTAACTGCTCGACTATGCTATACAATATTTTGATGTTTGCCTGGGCACAGGTAATATTCACAGTGCAGTAAGTTTTCATAGTTCCTATGAGCGGATAAGCCACGACGAAACCGCTGAAATCTGAGAAGCGGGTGGACTAGGCTAGGCGGAGCTAGCTCACACCAATCTTATCAGGTTTTAGATTACAGCTGAACAAATTCGGGCATGTCGTTAGTGGGGTGGGGAAGGGGGAGAGTGTCCTAATATTTACCATTTGGAGGGGGGAAGATCGGATATAAGGTGAACGTCATTGGACGAGAGGGGTGAGTTTTTTTGTAGGCCTAACCAGTGCCGAATTTAAGAGGATCGTCGCGAGACGTTCGGTAGCAACGAATCGGGGACGACGACTCATTTTTGAACAGTTGGGTTTCCAATTTTTTTTTTAGGAATTCAGCTATTCTGGGGAAAGACATGGCTTAAGCGGAAAAAATATTTTTTTGAATGTTCGATTTTTCTGATTGAAGTCAAATCCACGAAAACCAATTTCGCCTCGTTCAAGGTAGGGCAGTGAAAGAAAGAAAGAAAGAAACGGGAGTTGTTCCCAACCAATCCAACTTCCTCACATGGAAATAAACGCCAGCCTAGTACGTGTGTGTACGTGTACTACTACGAAGGAAGGAAGGAGGAGTACCAGCAACGACTGAGATTAAAAATGCCAACGTGGCGCAAAAATATTGCGGAGCTCGCGGCGGCGGATCAAGTCAAAGCCACCTCCCACCCCACCCCCACCCACCAATATCACATTCGATGCGAC
>JAQGBY010002764.1:0-21625 GCA_034698785.1 Mycogona germanica | reverse complement strand
ATCTCTCATGGTTAAAACGCGACCGAAGAAGTTTATAGGGGGAAAAAGATGGCCGCTCTTCCTTTTTATATATAGATTATCCTTAAACTAATACAATACTGTACATCCTTACGCAATTTTGTATGTTTCGTTACGGTAGATTGCTCCAGCATCTAGGTGACATTCCAAGAATCTGAAAATGTCTGAAAATGTCGATCTATGGGAGGTGGTCTCAAAAACGAGATTTTACTTGAAATAGTTTGTCTCCATTTTTTTAAAAAAGAAAGTTAAACATGTTCCCAGTTTTTTCGACGGTGTACTGTGCTATTATTATTTTTATTTATTTATTGCGCCGACTGCAGTGAGTTGTGAAAGACACCGAACGCAACCGTTTTTCCAAGAGCGGTGCTCGCTGCGTCTAATTGGCATCGCATCACCCTCTCTAGGAAAGCGTGCGAGCTCCCAAACGTTAATGAGAAAACGACGCTCCAACTTGGTCTCCCTCGGCTCGACCTGGAGAGATCCAGGCTGAACATACACTGTGACGCTCGTACGTGCGTGCGCAGAAGAGACAAATCTCGATGGCTTCCAGAATAGAAAGAGGAACCCGGGGGAGATCGGGGAGGAGGAGGAAAGCTCGAAGACACCATCAGGCGTATGTGACGGTGTCGACGAGGGGGGAGGGGGAGGCAGAAGCATCATCGCGGATGATAATTGATTCCCCCCCGCCAAACACAAATGTCACCGCCCATGTTTTCTTAGGCCATACGCACCCCCCGCCCCGGCCGGCAAGAGTCTTTCGACAATGTCAACAAAACGACCGGCACGGTCACAAAAGCCGCGCGGATCCATAATCCTCGAGGTCGAATGTAGAGGTTAAAAAACCACGAAACACGTGTGTGGACTGATTAGCCAGTCTCGTACCAAATTTTCAATCATAAGCAGGAGGAATATGTGCCAGAGCTGACATGGCCGCATCAAGATGGACGACGAGAGATGATGACACGATAGATCCGTAGCGAGCGATAATGACCACACTAGACTGCTCATTTCGGCATTGATATAGACACCGATTTCATTTTCAAATCAGATATGCCCTGTACAAGCTCACACGCTCCGCAAGTTTTCATATTTTCTTAATCGAGAGGTCATCAGAGTTTACAATTTAAATAATTCAGCGGTTCGTCTTGATGACAGACCTCATTTGCAGACTATAAGAAGCAAATGAGAAAACAAATACCACGTTCATCAATTGGTCAATTTAAAAAATATATTAATTGAACTCAATTTAAATTTTAGAAGATTGTTTTCATTTGTAATTAATATGTTCCCAGAAAAAAGACAATGCGCAGTGGAAAGAGGTTTTAACTTGAACCGAAAATCTCCAAAGTACTATTTAGAATGTCAAATGTGCGAACCAGCACTGGTTCGAACCAAGCCGACCACAGACAGGAAGTGATGGTCCTCAGACAGGAGCGCTATATTTACCAGACAACCACACAAAAACACAATAGAAAACAGGCTCTTACGAACATGAATGCGAAAGGCGTTTTAGCCTCACCCCCCCCCCCCCGCCTTCAATTTGATCAAAGAGCCGTCAACATTGGCAATCTCTCTTGAACGGAGAAGGCATCATTGGATGGCACGTAATGCGGCAAACATTTTTACGTCCATCCTGATTAAAAGATGGCACTAAGTGAATGTACGTGACATCACTTCGAAATGATTGTGTCGGCGTGCGCAGAGATCGAGATATATGGAGCAGCGAGCATTCCTACAGCATCACTCGTTAACGCGTATTTGTTGACTTTTTGGCGTCGTCGTCGCGCATTCAGATCACCTCGTCCTGAGCCCGATATTTGTTACACGCCGATTCTCAGCCAGATCCATACTCGTATGACAATCGCGCGTTCTGTAATTCATTTGTGAAAGGATTCGACCGTAAGGATCGCCACCCACATAAAAGTTGGCGACAGTCGACGCGACGGCAACCGCTGGAGGACGCGTTTATGCGAATCATTTATTCGCGCCATATGGCTCGCATGAAGTCGCGGAATGCAATTCCATTAATTAGCGGACGGGTCAACTGCATGGCTACGTCAATGGTTTCGAACAAATTTATGAACATGCGTCATGTCCTCCTGAGACCAGCAACTTCGTTTAAACTCATCGTTTTTCAATTTATGTAAAATTTGTATATTCAATTGTAACTGATTTTTTTAAATATTTCAACAAAAAAGAAGCACAAATTATTTCGGTCAATCTAACCAGAATTGAAATTATCGATCGTCCTATCGCATTAAAATCGCATTAAAATTCAATCGCTGAGCCATATTCTCCAATCAAGATTTCAAATCTTTTTTAAATAAATATGTTTGTTAAGTCGTGCCTTTCAACATTTATCTTTTAAGCCTCAAAAACTCAGGGAACGACCTAGTAATTTTTGCCTAGCACAGGTGTGACGTTGGTAAGGATCGTTAACGTCTACCCGATATCGTGCAGGTAGCACAACCGAGCAGAACTAAATTCTATCAGGCTGTCATTTCAATCGCCAACGCCTAAAAATACTAGGAAAAATAAAATAAAACTGCCGCGATCCTTCCCGAGAAAATCACCGATGCCGTTGCCGACCGCAGCAATTGTTGATCGCCATAATGCGAGTAAATAAATGTTGCAGCTGTGTCCACATAAATTGGCCGATGACCCCACGAGGAAGAAAATTATATACTGTACACCATACGATGTAGCCACTGCAAATATAGGCGTGGGCCGCGTTAGTATACGACCTAAACAGGGGCCGAAATTTCCTGGAAATTAAAGCTCGAGACGGACGGAGGCGCCAATTACGCGATGCGCCGTCATTTCGCCGAGCAAACACACACATGCTGCATTTGTGGCCGACAACGCAAGGATCTCCGCCCGCCCCTGTAATAATAAAATGTGGCGCTGCTTCGTCCCGTGTCCGGGGCCGCGGATGAATATTTAAAGTACTTTTATTAATAGCTTCCGCGCACATGGACATACGAAAATAGGCAGACCCCCACAAGCACGCTCACGCACGGACGGCCACCATTACGCAACAAGTCACCCTTCTCCCACTCCCCCACATATGCCAGGACAAAAGTATGAGGTAATCTAGAATCCTCCCGAATCCTGAGGCGGGGGTTTCAACGGTGGATCTTTCACTCAGTTTCCTCCATGAAAATGCAATTTGGTTTCGCAAATACGGAAGTTTAAAATCGCAAGTATTATTTTACTTTAAAATCTCTAGAAATCGCAGATGCGAGTCAGGTCCAAAACATAAGGCCGTTAAAAGTTATACAAGTTTCGTGTGAATGGGGCTCTCAAGTACGAGTATTTTTACTCAAATATTTTACGCAATTAATTACTAGAGGCGAGGTCAAGCCCACACGGTGAAATAATGTTCTGAGACGAACAGAACAATTGTGCGAATTTATGTGCCCGTGAATTTAGTCGTGGGGGAGGTCACAGGAAGATTTTAAATGGCGTAACTAATAACCAGAAATTACGACCAAACCAATGTTTGGTTAAACGAATTGCTTTCACAGTGGGGCATTTTTAGTGAAAAGTGTGTTTATAGATTGGACACTCCGGTTACGCCAAAATGTTGGAACCCAATTTGGAGGGGGGGCGGGATAGATTTAGGGCCTATTTTTGCGAAAAGCCATTGGGGGGTCAAACAATAACGTTTTTACAATTACACGTTTAAGCTGTAAATCGTTGGCCAAGTTGCGTGTGGGTTAAGTGACGTAGTGCGTAACGGCATCCGCACGTCTACATACAATACAGATACAGGCGTATAAACACATATATAAACGCAATGTTTACGACGATCGCCGCAGCAAAGGAATATAATGGCGACACCAGGATATGTATACGCAGCGAGTTTATATAGTCCTGCGTGCATGTATGCATAAATGTGACGTATCCACTATAATAGGCCTACTCGTCGGCGCATTTAATTCGGCCCGGTGCATGCGTGGCACGAGCCCGGGCAGCAACTGTGGAATTAAATTGTTGCCATGAAACCCATAAAATATTAACATTTTTAATGGCCGACTCGCATTTAGTACTTAATGGCCCGGGCTCTAATTATTAAGCTACGCTTGGACGGAGCCGGCCCCTGTTGTTGCTCATGCACACACACACACACATGTCCAGCGCATTATATGACCATCATGATGAATCTGAAACAGGAGTCGGCCGACTATATCAACAGAGGGAACTATAGTGCACATTATGCAGCAGCTATTGTTGACCGTGGCAGGATCCAAATAAAAGGGCATGCTTTTTTTTGTACGGAATTGAAAACACCTGTACGAAAAATGAAATGTTAAAAGATTGACAGATGCTGAGCTGCATAGCTACTCATCTTACTGACCTCACTTAATCAAACTTTTATGGAATTTTTTTTAACGAAGCCTAATTGACTTTGATAAACAGCAGTTACTGCCGCAGTTTGAACCCTCACCCATCAATTCCCGAGCCAAACACCATCGCCATTCGGCCAAAAGGTGACACATGCAAACGCTTATCTTCGACTATCAAAATCGCTCCTCCGCTAATTTTGAATTTTAAGATTCCAATAAGAACTCCTCGGAATTCCATCTACAGTGATATTGGAGATGCGAGGATCTAGTAGAACCAAAAATATATTTTTACTTCATGCATTTATATCAATATCTTTCCATGACCTGGTTGAATTCTGTTTTGCGTGTTGCCAGGATGAGACAGCGACCGACAGACAGGCGATGACAGGGCCGAAATAGTATCTCTCCCGGTCTCAGCAGGATAGGTGCTCATAATGAAGCGATATCAACGGAATATTTGTGAACGAGCGACGAGGGGCGGCAAGTCGGCGGCCGGGCAAGACCTATGGTCGAGCATTCGGGAGCAGCGGGTTCACCCAATAAATCGCCCTGACGACAAAATAATGGGCCATTGCGCCCAAATGTGACGATCAGTTCGGACGTTCATTTTGCAAATTCAGGTCATTACGGTACGTGATGTAACGACGTACGCATACGGTGCGTACACAGTGTATATATCTCGATAATTTGGCCATCGTCGGCGTCTCATATTTCAGCTTTATCGCTCCAGATATGTTTACGCCATATTATCTTTCGACTTGTAGAATATCGAAAGGGGTAGCTATTCTGTACTCCAATAAAGTTGGGATGCGATCGATCGATAGTTTTACATGTACTCATATGGAATTCAAATTTAGCACCAAAGAAATGTCGACTATTTTAAGTAAATATTAATTAGAAATAAATAGTTTTGTTATTGAAAAAACTAGTTTGTTATGCTGCAGAAAGCCGGTGTTTGTTTATTTTTCAAAATAACAAAGTTCATTGCATCATCTTAACCACAAAGTCAATCAGTGCCCAAAACTACAGTCCCTGTTACAAAGTTTATTAACGCACAAATTCAATTGGGTTAATGCGAGCGGTCAACGGGCACAGTCATTTGAGGAGTACTTGGGGCCAGATCAATATACACTGTACAACTCAATTAGAACTGAATTTAATGTCATAAAATAAATAGCCGATGTAAACAATTTTCGTTCGCTGAAAGTTTTTGAATGTTCGGAATCTATCAGGATTGGTTGCAAAACTCAGGTCAATTAGTCGATCCCGATGCATTCTGTATAAAGCATAATATTCTGGATTTACCCCGAACTTTAGTGTAACAACATTAGCACCATACGTGCTGCAGATCCCTCATCAGTCATCGCTGGTGTAGGGCATTAATTTCTCATCGCGGATTAAGTTTTGGCCCGGCCCCGGAGACCAGAAGGCGCGTACATGCCCTCGATATAAATAGATCCGATCTAATTAAATCATCATTTATTTACGCACGTCGCGTGAATCACCAAAATCGTCACTCAGCAATGAGAATGCGGGAGTGGAAATATCGCAGGCGCGGATATATAGGACTTGCCATTTCAGTTTGCGGAGAGACGAAAAATTTGCGGATGCTGTAATGGTGAAAACAAGCAGGCGCATTAGGCAATGAAAAATGTGAGCGTTATACTGTGCTCTGTCAAAATTGTTTCAACCAGGAATTAAAGACACGCGATACATGATTTGCTTGTTCACTAAATATTAAAAATTCAACCAAATTTGATGCAAGCCAAAGGAGCGACGAACGCCTGATGTACGTGTACATGTCATGAAGGAAAATAAGTGCCGATGCTTTATCCTCCCGAGACCACGTTGCGCCGAATTAGAACAGAACAACAATCACCGAGAACATGACGCGGCATCGGCAAATCGAATAAGATAGTGCTGCGAATTTCGAAATTGGCTTTCAACTATGCAGGTATATCTTTAAATGTTGATGTTAGGTTTAGGATTCTGTTTTCTGTTAAAATTAAAGTCTGTCGTACTAAGTTAAGTTTTCCTGTTTTCTCTAATATGTTTGTACGATCACAAAATATTTCACAAAAACGATAGCAATAAAATAATCACTTCAGGCGAATGTCTCTGGAGGGAATTGTGGAATTTGTCTTATTGATGCTATAGAGAGGGCACCAGGAGCAGCCCTACAATGAACCCAAGAGAGGAGAAAAAATACGAAGCCATTGCCAAGCATATGCCGCACTTCGTTCGACTTGTTGAAGAGCAAGGAGGCCGCGAAGTAGGAGGGGCGGGGGGAGAAGCGAGGGGGAGTAACTACAAATTAGTTTAGACGAGATGCGATGATGGTGGAGCAGCAGGTCTTCTCGTCTACATAGTAGGAAAACACAATGCCAGCATCGACACACATATATCGCAGAAATTCGTTAATCCCCCCCGGATTACAAGATCCTTTTACCAAATTACAATTTAAAGCAGTCGAGAGAGAGAATTGAATTGGGGTAGGAAGGGATGGAATGAGGCGGACGAGGCCAAAGTATATCCTCCAGAGACCCTCAAACTCACCTAATATGTTATTGATGAAAATATAAAAATATCGACTATACGTAACAAGCGGCATCAAAAATTTACGAAGTCTCGTGTCTGCTACAACACACATATCCCCCCTATATCCCCACGAAATTAAAGTCTTATCCATTCGCCTCGTTAACCCCCTCTTTTCTTCCCTTCCTTTGCTTTCCTTGGATGACCGCGTGCAGCCAAATTAAGAGGAGGATGGGGAGGGGTGGAAGAAGGAGTGGTATATAAATGGCATCTCTCAATTCCGTTATCTTTCCATTAGGCGCTGCAGGACGGTTGGAGACGTATATGGGAGAGGGGACGTAGACCCCGCAGCAGTGAAGCGACAACTGAAATTAATAATGTCCGCTCCCAGCCAGAAGACCCATTTCGAGAAATCTAATCCACCCCTCGGTCCATGTATACGCGCGCACGTACACACAAAACCGATATTTTAATTCAATTGCGCGGGCGATGCCGCGAAGCCGAATTAACGTCGGTCGCGATGGTCGTTCCGTGGGACGGAGATGGCAGGCGAAAGGGGGACGAGACACCAGAGCTAAACATCCTCAGCGCTTACCGATTTTTGATCGTTATCCCTCTCCAATAGTAAACAGAAACTATTCGTTTTGAAGTCTCAAGCTGTAACAGGGCATTTTTTAATGAAGGGGGGGGGGGGTTTGGTACGACCCGTCGTGGCGCAGTTGGTTTATGACGGACTGCGGTTCGGCGGTCCCGGGTTCGATTCCCGGCGCGGGCTTTGGCCCGGGGTACTGGTACCCCTCACATAGGGCCTAAGCTCTGAGAGGGGTACAGAATCTTCCTGTTGTGACCCGTCACTTCAGTGAATTAAAAAAAAATAATAATAATATGTTCAATCACCGGTGACTCTCCTTAACAAACATTTTTTTATAAATCGAGTTACCCCACTTTGACTTTCACCGCTTCAAACAACTTGTATATCGGGTATTTATACAGCCATGTGAGAAAACATCAACACCTATGAAATTCTGATTTTAAAATGTGGCATGACCCTGAAATCTTGAAAAGGAGGGGTTTTACACGATTAAGTGCGGAGTTCTTTTTTAAGAAATGCGAGATTTCTTCGAAATGCCGAATTCGACATAAAAATTGTCTAAAATAATTTTTGAATAACCGAACGTTCCTTGGGAAAAACCCCAAATACAACGGAAATAAAACCTATGATATCTTGATCTTAGGAAAGAGGTCTTTTTCGCCAGGAGGAGAGGGGATCGATCGACAAACATGGAATTGGTATTTTTGAGCAACTCGAATATATCACTCGACTGATTAATCCTAAGCTTGGTTGTAATCCCCCAGAAAATGTTGTGAAATCTATCATCATCAAATAATACTGGATTTATCATGTGTATCAGATATCCCGTCTGTATATTCTCTCTCTCGGCACTGTACAATACAGTAAGCGGGCATTGTGTATAGCTGATCACGGTGTGTCATTGGCTGTATTGATGTACCTGAGGCGAGGCGGTCTGCCCCGCCCGCTCGCCGAATTCCCACCCCTCTCCATCTCTCCGTTTATAATAAACCCCGCCAATGGGTTACGCAGAACCCGCCTCACACATTCACTAGACTGCACTGTATAGGCTTACTCGGTGCAGTTCCCATCCATTGCGTCATCTACGCACCTGACGTATAGATAGCGTTTTTGCATGGGGCTGGGCGGAGCATCTTCTCCACCGACGCCGACCAGGCATTAAATAATCGAAACAAAAGTAGCTACTCAAAAATGGGAAGAGGCCGGGAGGGCATTCCAAGCTCACCAGTCTTCTTTGTTTCCAGGTTTCATTTAATTTAATTATTCTCATCCACCTTTTCATTCAATTACACAGCACTGCTTCATTTAAATGAAATTACCTGATTTTCCTTCGATTCATTAGTTCCCACATTAGTCATAAGCCAGACTGTCAATGTTCTCATGAACACATGTACAAGTGTCATATACGAAATTTTCGTTCTCTTCCATTATTTACTTTCTCCAAATCTTGTCCGAAGGATTTTTATTAACCATACTATTCATTATTCATTTCAATAACCATACTGGAGAAACCGAGTTTATTTAATTTTATGCACATTTGAAAAAAGTGCCATCACACCAAAATAAAAATAAAACTATATACCGAGTATAGTTTCTAAAGTGTCATTTCCGGTTTCCAAAATGAAGCCGTTCCCAAAAAAATAGTTTTTCCGTTGGAGATTTTCTCATTTCACTCATCAAGTAAAACTGTAAAACCCAGAGTAGTGATAGTCGATTTAAAAAAAAATTAAGTTCAAAAATACAATATTGGCAAATAAAACAATCGAAAGAAAATGTCACCGAAGCCAAAGCTTTTCTATAGCGCCAACAGAGGGCAGCAAAAGTTGGGCCTTATGATGACGCATCTAGAAAAACCTCTAGTTTCTCAATACAACTTTCACCACAAAAGATTCATCGCTTAAAATGATGTTTCATTTTAACAGACAACGAAATTCGGCAATGCTGCATTTTTCCTACCAAAATAATTCTTCCGAGAAATCAATGATTACCTCTTTCAGGTGGAGAACATTTCGGATCGGTTTCAAGGCAACCTCGGTATAAAAACTCCAATAAATGCCCGCTCGCTCCACCCTCCCTCAACCCTCAACCCCCTCGCCCACCAAACCCACCCACCCACTCCCGTACACCCATACATCACACACAACACACTTTTTATGTACTTTTATGTACACATCAGTTTTATGTGGCGCGAGCGCAACTCCATATACCCCAGTACATGAAGAACACTGCATGTGCAATGGCCATCCCACAGAGATTGGGGGAGGGGTTGAATGAGGGGGTTGGAGGTGGTGCAAAGTTGGGGGTGTAGAAAGATGGAGATAGAGAGAGAGAGAAGGGGTGGGGGAGATGGTGGTTTGAGGGGGGATGCTTTGGATGACTGCATCATGCCTGTTTTCTAACGAACGCGCCAACATTTTTATGGCGACACACACGCGCACTGCGAAATAGGTAGATTTCTACAGGGTGCCTAACAAAATGGCTTACTCGAACTCGCCAATTCACGTAAAACGCATGAAAAAATACGCCAATGTGACAGACACATGAAGTCACAACATTTAGATTAACAAAATAAAATGAGCATTAAAATCAAGAATTTCTGCAATTCCGTGCCTCCTATATACGAGTTATTTTTGTCGCAGGATAATCCGCGGATAATAAGATATAACAGATTCAAAATCATCATGCCATCAGGGGAAGGAAACCGTGGACTGACTAGTCAATTCGGTGATTTTTAACTCAGCAACCAGATTCTGAGTTCGAATCCCTCCTACTTGCATCGAATTCAATTACGACTGGGAATTTGTTCTAACCTGATCTCTTGGGGCAAGGTACAAAGCCACAGAAGTAATGCTCTGCCATTTGAAATTGCATCCCCTCTGACTAATGGCCACACCAGCTGTTTGACAGCAGAGAACTAAATTGAATGTGTTGTTCTGAACGCATTTTTTTTAAATGCGCACCAAATTTCATTCCCGTAAAAACTGCGCACTTTTCGAGCGATATTTTATATCTGCAGTAATGGAAAAATACATATGTAACATTCCGGCAATTCAAAACAAAACATTCACCAGTCCCCTTTTTTAAAAAAAACTATTATGGTTGTGGCTGTGCTTGATTCGCCAAACTCGAATCCGTGTTCACCGGTTTGACAGGTATTAAGTTCTTCGTTGCCTCCGTCGAATTCATTCTACTGTTACCTGGCAAAGGGTGGGTGGGCGACGGGTGGTCATGACAACTCGGGAAAATATATGTCGATTTGCAGAATAGTCACCCCGCAACTAAAAACTCCATTCGGTGGTCGACAAACCGAGAGAGGGAGAGAGAGACAGAGAGGAGAGGCGAGAACATGAGCATTTTTCGGGTGGATGTAGGTCAGGCGAACGCAGGCGCGTCTCATGTCTTGGCCAAATATCATCATGTGGTGCGCTTGTCGACACACTCTCGACGACACCACAACTAACGGGGCCGCGATCCTTGACCTTGTGACGGCATCGCGGGGAGGTGGTTGGTCGGCCCGACCCGCGGAACTAGACGGCCGAATGAAAAAAATGGAGCCACCGGAGAGGGAGGGAGGGAGGGGGGGCATTTCATTCCCGATATGGCGTCATTATTTACAAGTATTTATGTCTTCCCCTTCTACGGTGTGCTTCTGATGCAATCCTTCCTATCATTTCGTATGTATTGTACGTTTTGTAAATTTAATTGATGGTTCCATTCTTGACAGTATTTTAACAGCACTCGTAATTTTTTCAATATTACAATAGACTATTGTGTAAAAAATGTATCGTGGTACCAGGATAATTTTTTTTCGATATGAAAATTTCTTCCCAGCATATTTTTCACAATTATTGAAAAATTACGAGTGCTGGTAAAATACTGTCAAGAATGGAACCATCAATTAAATTCACAAAACCTCATCTTCGAGGGCAACTTCTTAATATGCTCCCAAATTCTTACTCAATCACTATGTCGGGGGTGGTCTCCAAATTTGAAATTCGGTTTTCCATATGCTCCTGGGCCAGAAACAAATTAGAAACATAGTAAGACATTCTTTTTAATTAAATTTTAATATCACTTAATGATCCGGTCTTGCAATTAAATAATAAGAAAGCTCGCCACTCCATTCGACCATTCAGCTCTGTCCCGAACGCATCCATTCTTATTAAATTACATTCGACATTCTCAAAAATAAATTAGGATGGTTTTTGGCATGTAGAGGAAGGAGGGGATAAAGTTATCGATTATGGGTAGTCGATTTTCATGCTTCCATGTTTCGAATTTGTTATCACAATTTCAGAACGTTTCAGCAGTAATTTTTTAGTATCTGACCCAAATTTATAGATTGGTTTCCTTCTCCATCGCTCACAAAAATATCAATTCAAAGTTTCAAAACATGACTGTAACAAAACATGATCAGTAATAATAATAATGTATTCTGAAATCTCTTCCCCTGTTCGAACATATGGTTTTTTCCCCAATGCCCACCGGTAACGAAAAGCGGAAAAGGGAAAGAACAAAAAAAAATTAATTATGCATTAGCCCCATATGTAAACAGGTCGGGCCCCACAGATCCGTTTCGATGCGATCGATAGTTGTAATTCATGGCTTTGGCGGACCCCGCGGACACAGCCCTGGGAAAAAAGAGAGGTTGTCTCTTCACCAGCCACAAAACCATCCAATATATAAACGAGGATACATATATGTATACCAACTGTGACGTATGAAATCCCCTTGTCATATATAAATTCGTTTTTTGTCAATTCAGTCATGTAGTCCCCTGTCAATACCACATTTTATTATATGCAGTATAAGGATAATATGGGTAGAGTTAGTAAACGTACGTCACGCGTCAAACGTCAAACAAAACCAACTGTCAAAAATAGCTTTTTCGAATTTTGACGCGACTCAAAACACGACTTTCCCATTTGAGGAATCAGCGGGATTTGTTTCTCGCAAAAGCCTCGATCGTTTTACCATTAAATTAAGTAGATTTTAACATGAGACATTAAACTGATCGACTTATCTCGGTACTGTGTGAGTCTTGAAATGTGACATTAAAAAAAGAAACTGACAATTCAATATTCTCAAATTTGGTGTCACACATGACCTTACTTAACGCTCTGTAACTGACCTTTGTCCTCAACCAGAACCAGTTAAGGAATTAACACTTCATATTAAATCGACTATCAAGACATTCGTGAGTCTAATCTTTTAACTTCGTCGGTGTTAATGAACAGGTAAGATAAATCGTCCTACCTTTCGAAGATCCCCGGTAAGTTTCAGAGAGTCCTCCGGAATTGGTGCGCCAGTTATTCGATCCAGTGGGCGGGTCGGGAAACAAAATTTACGTTGGATCAAGTTTCACACGCGAGACGCACCAACAAAAAATAATGCCACCCTCCCGTGTTCGCCGGGGGCTTTCTGAAATCGGCAAGTTAATAGACCTAATAGTGTGATACCTAAATTTCACTGCAATTAATTCGCACACGCGAGTTTCCACCGGATTAGAATTGTTCCCGGTCGATCAATGTAAAACGAGGCCGGTCTCATGTCTTCCGACAAATTAAGGATTACGTCCATCATCCATCCAATCCACACACGTCGTGACCAAGTATCAAACGCACCCCCGCAGTCAAGAGATGAATTTTTTCATCTCTAACATCTCCTACCACTGCAACCGGCTGACTAGCCGCCTTCCAATCCAGCGCCAATCCATTGAGAGTCGGTAGTTTCATACAGGAATCGCGCAACACTTGTCCATATTATTATCGTTCGAAGACGGAAGAATCATGTAGCGTAACGGGTATACGCAACTACCCATCCCACATCTGATCACACTTTCGAGAACTACGCATGCGCGACACTATCACATGGTCCGACATTCAGCCAATGGAAATCGGTCGTAAAAGCAAGGAGAGGACGACGGTTGTTTAGCGCCATCTAGTGCGTAATGATGGCAACTCTGTTGGCCAAACACGTGGGTGGGAGCGCTAATTTTGAAATATATTTGATTCGGTTCAGGCAGAGTTCTCCAAATACCGGATCACGTCGATCGCAGCGCCGCTTGGCGGCGGAAGTCCGCAAATCAACGACAGGACTACGGATAAGTTAATAATTAATAATTGTGTGAAAATAATTTGTTAAGTGAATCATCTAACTAAAATTAATAGAATAAATAATGATAAAACAATATCAGATCCAAATGAAATTTAATTTCACTAGAATGACACACATTTTTACAGATACCAAAGTTGCACGTACATTGTAATGTTGAGCGACTCAATGCATTATTGAACGATGGCCCTGCTTCAAAAAGTATCCTAGAAGGCTGGAACTTTTTCAATGATAATTACTAGGGGAATCCGATATCACAAAAACAATTTATTTCAATTGGCATTTAAAAATATCAATTTTCATAGCAGATACATTTATTTATTGCTATTTTTCACAGGGCTGTCCAATGTCAAATGGAATTGCTGACTTGTACCTGTAATTGCAACCTAATTTTATCGTTTCAATACAAATATACCGTGAAAATACGATATGCAGAGTATTTCGTAATTGCATTGAAAAATTCCCATATAATACCAATTTTTGGATGCGACACCATATAACAAATAGTGTAGTTTTGTATTTTGTACATACTAGTTTTTCCACTTTTCTTGTAAACGTGTTGGTGACGAGGCTCGACTATAACGGTGGTCACAGTTTAACCACGACTTCGGAAAGCAGTTGGGAGTAGTGTCGGTGGTCGGCGTGCAGGGCGGGCAACGACACCGACTTATCTCTGTCGCGCAGAGCTACCATTGTCAAGGTGGCCTGCTGCTTCCCCGAGTTCTTCTTGCACCAGGGCAGCAGAGGCCAGGCCGATACGTTGGCCATACACGGATCGTCGCCGCCGCCGCCCTGTTCGCGTGGACTGACGGCCGTCGGGGTCTTCTTCGGTCTACGGACGTAGAATTTGGACGGAGGCGAATTATTTTTAGTGCGACATGGATGATGGTATGGCTTATTACATTGGATATGAGAGAGTTGCCCCAATAGCCTGAAATATGCTTACTATGTAACTAGACTAAAAAGGTGGGCCCAAATAATATCCTCGTGTTTAAACCATTTTGTGTATGTATTTTTTTTTCTTAAGTACTGAATGCCAGTATTCGCAACCGTAAGCATCGATTGCAATGGTCGTACCTTCCCCGCTTGATGCCGGGCACCTTGTCGTGTCCCTCCAGACCCTCGAACAACTTGTACAGCCAATCGGTGTTGGACACCCGCACCATTCGCTTGCCGTCGCGTCGCTGCGACGAGTCACCAACATCCGCTTCCGGGTCCCACTCAACCTCTGCTGCCATCCTGCCCGGGGTCGACTCCATTTCTGCGTGTGGACAGGCGAGACAGGTGCAATAGGTTAGCTATGGTTGACATAAATTCATTGTGAGACGGTGCAATTTTCTCTCTACAAAGATAATATATTGCTACGTTAAAGAGGAGTATGGACAACAAGAACGTACTTTGTCAGTTCAAAGACCTAATTATTTAGAATTTTTTCAAGTTTTGTGTTCTCCGGTGTCAAATATTATACAATAGATAATATTAACCGAGCTGGACGATTACATACAAGGTGGCTCGAAATTGTCTTCTACCTGCTCCATCCGGTGAGTCTTTATTGGTAAGAGGCGGTAGTTTGGTGTACATGTTGCCGGGAGAGATACGGCTGACCACGTTGGGTTCCTGCCAGAAGGATAAGGGTAGAGCCCGCAGTTTCATCGGCAAAGGATCTGAAAAATAATTAACCTAATTTAAAAAATAAATGTGGAATTTAAACCAGAAATAAAGGCTAATGACAATTATTTTTAATCTAGAAAAATCGATAAAATAATTTATTACATCGAGCATATTGTTTTGTTTTATACCAAAGTGATTTATTTTTTAGAACTATTAATAAATTAATTAAATTAGTTCTTATTATGTTTGTTTGCAATGGTAAGAAATGCTTTTAAAAAGTCTCAAATTTCAAATTTATTTATTGCACTAACAACTGTATGGAGAAGTGGTTCTACGCTGGTAAACAAATAAGTTTACCAATTTTCATTTTTCCACGCCCGCTTCATCATTTAATTCTATCTAAACTCAGTAATGATAGAGGTTCGCATTGTTATTAGCACATCTGTATGTATAAGTTAGCGATTGATTGTTTCTTAAATTGAGTTTGTTTTATCCAGCACGCCGTCCAAGGTTGTCGGACAAGTTGTCGCCGGTGCACGGTGCACCCGACATAATCGATACATCGATCAGCCGGCAGCCTTGCCTGTCGCTCAATGTCAAAACCTGGGCAGAAGGTTCTACCCTGCCCACCAAACTCTTCCCGACAACCTACGCCTACTAATGACCTTGGTACTAGTCGTGACAAAAGATATGACGCAAAAAAAGTGACATCGGCTATTTCCGATCACGATATACGTAAACAACTCATTAAACTTCATGTATTCGTGTTTAGAAACAAAATTTGCATCAGCACATATGTATTTTAATCAAAACTAGGCGACTTCGTTGAATTTAAAAAATAGGATCTTACGAATTAAATTTTAATACATCAAAAAAGCATGCACCCTATGAAAGGTCCCTATACGAGATTCGGATGCCTAGAAAATTCGACGACGAGTTGACGAGACTCCTATAATAAAAATAATTAACCTGAAATTTGGGGAAAATACTGTAGTTTTACCTTCCTTTACCTTCGCCATAACCCAAAAAATTAAGAATAAATTTGAGATTCTGAGACGATACCTACAGACCTACAGCCTTTGCTAATTGCTAATAATATTTTGTGTTTATTGAACCAGATACAAATTTTTTAAGGCGCTGCTTGTATATGTTTCTATTGGATTCTTATCCCAGTTGCATTCGGGCGCAAAGGCAACTCCAAAAAAGGTTATTGTATAGTCTCAAAATTTTAATTTTTTCTTTTAATTTTTTCTTAGTTTTAAGGCATTGCCTGTAATAGCCACCACTCGATTCTTATGCCTTATTGTTGTTTATATTTCTTCACTTAGTCGAGGTAGGAAGCCAAACATGCGCATTTGCTACCTTGTATGACATGTTATTTAGCGACTATTTGAATTTTCAAAATAATGAAGCGGAAACACCCCGTTCCTTGAACACAATGATGATCTCAATGGAAGCATTCAGAGCAAATGGTGTTCTGCGGGTCAGCATCAGGAGGAGCTTTTCTAAGGAGAGTGTACAGGTAGTTGGGACTCAAAGGCTTGGAGCAACAATAACATTGGGAACTGCTTTGTATGCGATAACCATTATTCAGGACCTCGATCTTTGAGTTTATTGACGCTTTCTTCTTCGAGTACATTGAAGTTCCAACCAACTTGGGAATTGGATCTGAACGAATTCTCATGGCCAAATGATTCTGCCATTTTCAAACTAGTTTGATTCTTTTCTATGATTTGAAACATCATTTTGAACAAAAATTATTTAAAATATTTCGTATAAATTCGATTTTAGTTATTGGAACCTGATGACGCTTCACCTAAAGTCGAAACAGTTTGACAATTCAATTGGTTCAAGTCGGTCCACTTACCTCTTTTGGTCCGAGTCTTGGTGCTCTGAGGAGGAGCCTTGCTCTCCGCAGCCAAGGTCAAGAAGGTCGTCTCGCCACTATTTCCGGTCGGTGTGGTGGTGGTGGTGGTGGCGGCGTTGTCCTGAGCGTCACGGTCGTCGGAAGATGTCACGTCCACCAGCAACGCCGATGGCACCGGCACTTCCTTTCCTCCCGACGGTGGTCCGGCACCGGTGGCGGCCGGCGCCACACGGTTCCGGCCGCCGGAAGTGGTCGGCCGGCCAGAACCGGATCCGTTATTGCTGGACGGAAACACGGCGCTCAACAGCGCCTTCTTCTTTTTCCCTTTGGCGGAGGTGGTGACGGCGGCCGTAGTCAAGTGGCGCGCCCCCTCGGTGACGGCGGCAATCTCATGGCCGTGGTGGTCGAACCCGGGCAGGCGTACGTAGACCGGTCCGGAGGCGGTGCTGGATGGGCTGGTCGCGCGGTCGTAGTCGGACTTAAGTGTCGGGGACGGTGAAGAGTAACCGACACCTGCGACCCTAGCGGGAGGTTCATCGTCGCCGCTACTGCTGCTGCTGTCTTTGGGTGAACTGAGAAGGGGTTTACGTTTGCCGCTCATGGTGGTGCGTAGATGTGCTTTGGACACGCGTAACTGATTGGAGATTTGCTAGGTTTATCGCATCATTGGCAGATGACGAATTACAACACTACTCCAACGAATCAAAAACATCATGAGGGATGACATCATTTTACGAAAAAATAAATACTCGCCGCTCAGTTTGTTATTTACAAGAATGTCTTCAAATAGAAAAATTAAAACAACCGTCGACCAAATAACGACATTGTAGACTGTCGTCTGTATAAAATTCAGCAATTCGTCGCTAGTATAGATAGAGGTGACCAATTGAACTAACTTTCTAACAACTCCCGGAAAAAATTAACACAAACGTTATTCTAAATTTTTTAATTTGGTAAAGCTCATTTCAGTATCATGCATGGTTTGAATTCTTTAAATTTCCATCAATTGCGATGTTAAGTAACACACAAAAAATATCTGATGGTAATCGGCTTGGCAATAAGAAATGCCTTTTCGATGACGTATATTCTTCAAACACGAATGTGAGACTTATCCAAACAACTGCGAAGAAACCGTCTCCGTCCAACAAGTTCCCGAAAATTTCCTTTCTAGAAATACATTTCAATAAAAGATTCCGTCGACAGAACGCACTTGACTTTATCCAATCCTCTCCAATGACTGCAAAACAAGGATAACATGGTTGTGCCAGACACTGAGAATCTCCCTGGAAAAAGTATCGCGCAGATCGCGTTCATTCAAGATTCATAAGCGAAATGTGCGTGAGGGATTCGCATGTCTCTCGAGATGACGAAATTCCAAGAGGAAGGTGGCGCCGCCAGGCGGCCGTTCGTAAACGCGACCAAACTCACGATAATTGTTTTTCAGCTGTCTAGCGTGTACCAGTATTGATAATAGATACTGGGAAAGCCCCTAACCCTCCACCTACCGAGTTTCTACCTAGACAAAGAAGTGCACGGCGAGATCGAAAATCGAGCTCCTCTTTCTTCATCGATGACAACGGACAACCAAGATGGCGCCGTACCATTCATGACAGGAGGCATCAGCCAGTAAATTACGTTCAAACTTTATTGCAAAATTAATGCAAATTTGTTTAAACAGTACGGAAGAATATAATTGCATGTTCAATTGAACTGGTTGCATATTTTAACTATTTTTTAATGTTGAATAAATGTTTTGTACGTTTTTTTGTCATTTAAAAAAAATTAAATGTTTGGATGAAACAAACATAAAATGAAATTGCTATAAAAAAAGCATATCTTAATTAAATTCGCAAAACAAGCATGTTCAATAATCAGCAACAGTCCATTGCAAATTTTAATTTCATAAATCAGCTCTTCCAACAAAATCATTTAAATTGTTGAGTTACTGCGCGGTTGACACAACTCGCAGTCGACCGTTTCCGGATTCCCCAAATACATATCGTTGGCCGCCAATGGATTCGGGTTTGTTGTCATTTCGTTGCCAAGGGCGAGGTCACGTGACAAGTGAGGGCGGCGGCCGTTGGACAACAACGACTGGTGAGTGAGTCACCCGGTGTCCCCTAGCAACGCGACAGTGGCGTCGTCGCCCGGCCCTCCTCCTCCTTTCCCCCCCCCCCACAACTTTCGATTACCGTTATCAATTTCCGTCCCCGCGAGTTGGGACTAGGACGAAATGACAGGTTGCTCACTTGTCAACGGAAGATCGTGTAGCAAGGACAAATAAAATGTTCTGAAGAAAAAAACCGTGGGGGTAGAAGTGGTGGTTGAGAAAATGAAATCAACCCACTAAGAAATTGTAACCATGTCATTTCACAAATTTGAAATGTGTTTTGTCAGGGAATAGATCTACCAGCGTGACAATTCGGAGGGACAAGCGCGTACTTCCGATGGGTGAGCCGATTCGGGCTCGAACTTACAACATTTCGATCCGTAGACATTTGTTTGCGATAATTCCCGAAAAAACTACAACATATTTTTCTCAATATCATAAACAAATACTGTATTTTCTTCCGTATACATATTGTTTTTCCAGCTTATAATTAAACACATAATGAAAGTTTTTCATATGACAACATACATCAGCATCTTATGTAATTTTGACGTCATTAAATTTACATTCAGTTAACAGTACAAGATGAAGACTAACATGATGAGACAATGAATTCCTAATGGCCAAGAAATAAATTGCACCTTCGCTAAATGTCTCTAAAAATAAATCTTTTTGATCAGAGAGGGACTCGATCCTCGGTTCCATAGTTATAATATACTAGCATAAATTACGAGGTACGATTAGGAGGAGGATGAAGGCACGCTATCTTGCATTTAAAAAACAGCACGGTAAAAAAATGCACAGGGGTCTGACCAGTCTAATTTGAGAAGAGAACCCTAGGACTCCAGTACACACACATGAGGCAATGACGGTCTAAGCAAAGAGCTCGTCATAAACCCCTACGGACGCAGAGAATCTGGACGATGGCCAAGAGCTCGGCCAGCAACGGCAGGACACTGCAGAAACCGAATATCCACCAGATAAGGTCGCAATCCCATTCGTCGAACACGAAATAGAACAGCGAGATACAGGCCGCCGTGTGACACAGAATAGCTGGTTCAAATCCAGAAAAAGTATTATTATGATTAAGGAATAGAAAACTCTGTATCACAAATACAACAACATTCAATTTATCCATCAAAATATCCACAATTCAACAAAAAAGGATACATAGTAAGGAAGTCATCGGTGCAAACATGGATATTCCAGCGAAGAAGCTGATCAGCTCAAAGGCAATCAAGGCAATGGTCAATGAAAGACTGATAATTAACCTATATAATAAAAAATAAATGCTCCTATTATCAGCCACCAATTTTCTTCGAGTCCACCCCAAATAAACTTAGACAAACAGTTTAGAATTTATGTAGTAGGCTTACTGTGTGTCCTTAACATTGTATTGATCACTGGAATATTGTAGTGGGAGGCACGCCTTGACATTCGCATCCTAACAAATAAATTGATCAACGAAAGATCGATCAGTCGCCGCGTGTCTAGCGTCCTTGCCGATCGAATCAATTAATTCGATACCCGAGATATAGCAAATAGGAAAAATAAGCAATTTCAACAACTTTTTAAATTACTTTGGACTTACTCTGGACCAGAGAATGGTGATTGTCGTGATGAGATGGGCAATAATGGTCAAGAATCTGGACGGCACAATTCCAGACAGTTGATACATTGTGGCTTGAACTATCCGATATCTCGAACGTTGGTTAATTTCTTAACTAATTTTTTACTGGAGGAAAAAAGGAAAAATTGAAGATTGTAAGTATTTTGTAAGGATTGTAAGTCAAGGTACTTATCAAATTTCTTTGCATACAATTTATTTTCACCAATTATCACACCAAGAACAGTACGTTTTTTCGGACTAGTTCTCGTCTAAAATCAAAATTGAAAAACAAACGGTGTCCCTTACCTTTAAGTAGGAGATCGTGCAGAATGGTTTTTAGCCCACTTCAGTTACAACCTGAGTTATTCGAATTGTTATTACGCGTTGAGGATTCGTGGAGCACCTTTGAGTTGTATTCTCACCGTGCGAATTCGAGATTTAAAAGAACTCGAAATCTAAACATAAACACAGACGCGAGCAAACCGTGCGAACAAAAAACATTTTTCAAAAAATCCAAAACACATGTGCGAGCAGACAACCCGACAATTGCTAAACAAACGGTGGCAAGCGCGAACGCCAGACAGCTGTTGCCCTCTATCGGCGAAACCTGGAACGATTCTGGCGTTCTTGTTTTGAACTTGAGCGCCAACGAAAATCGAGTGAGAAAAATTTCTCACGGCTGGCTAACTTCTTGACACTCTCTCACTGACCTATTAAAAAATAATAAAATTGGTCCCCCAGAACTGGTTGCGTGAAAATAAACCAGATGTGAAGATTTCTCGTTCAGTCCCAACGATAAAAAATTGTTTTTCGATTC
>JAQGBY010002763.1:0-21627 GCA_034698785.1 Mycogona germanica | reverse complement strand
CGCGTGTCATCGTGTAAACGTAAAATAGCCGGTAAATTTAAACAATTAATTTTTTATTTCGTTGGTGGTTACTGTAAGCCCAGGCAACGCCGGGCACCCTTCTTGTGTTTTATAAAATTAATTGTAGGATAGAATGTGGGTTTTTCAAAATCAATTCCCCGTTTAAAGGGTTAACACACGAGGCAGCAATGTAATTGACATGAAAGTGCTGCCTCTAGCAAAACACGCTGGTGCCCCCGAAATGGCAAATTGTAAAGCAACAGTGTGTTGTGTGATTGCTTTACATGGGGCAGCAATGAAATTGACATGACGGACGGGAGGCAGCGATGTAATTGACATGAAAATTCTGCCTTTCTAGCAAAACACGCTGGTGCAGCCGAAATGGCAAATTGTAAAGCAACAGTGTGTTGTGTGATTGCTTTACATGGGGCAGCAATGAAATTGACATGACGGACGGGAGGCAACAATGTAATTGACATGAAAGTTCTGCTTCTCTAGCAAAACACGCTGGTTCCCCCGAAATGGAAAATTGTAAAGCAACAGAGTGTTACAGAGTGTTCTGTGTATATAATAATAATAATTAATACGTTACCAAATTTTGGATAATCTCCCTTTCGCTTCAAACTTAAAATATGGCGTCTCCACATCAAAAGCATGACGTCGTCGATTTCACGAGACAACAAGGTGAACCTCCAAAACAACAGTTCCAACCAAACACTCAGCATACACTATAAACATACTATTACCGGAATAATATTAAAAAACATAAAAGAATCAAATAGATATTTTAAAAATAATTCTGTTTCAATTTAACATAATAAATGTCAAACCAAAAAGAAAATCCTAATTTTTAAATATTAAAAAAACATGTTGAGGCTTCACTGTATGACGCTATTACGCACGTGAAAAATCAGTTACTTCACATTTAACGTTTGCGTTTATCGCGTGTCATCGTGTAAATGTAAAATAGCCGGTAAATTTAAACAATTAATTTTTTATTTCATTGGTGGTTACTGTAAACCTAGGCAAAGCCGGGCACCCTTCTTGTATTATATATATATGGTTTGTGGTAACCCCCTCCCACAATATTCCATCTTGTCAGAAACTACTAAACAATGGTTACGATTTCTCAAAATGAAACAGTTGAAATTATATCTATTGTTAATTATTGTATTTATAAAATGTTACAGTGTCACTATTGCGCCTGCTCTACAAACTAACACAAATGCGATATAAATTGCGTGTATCAGAATTTCCTAACATTGGGTTGGATTATCTTACAATTTTTGAGGTGCAATGGTGATTCCCCTTGAAGTTGGCCGCACCTCATGCGTTACCGGTTCCTACCGCACCGTTTTTGTTCACCGACACTTCACCAGTAAGTCCTCAACATACGCAGCTGCATCTTCCCACTCCACCCCTAAAACCTATCTTCCCCTCTATCCCCCTTATCCTGTCCTCTTACAATTTCTCCTCCTTCCGTGTGCCGCCTCTCTCGACGACGTCATCCGGCATCATTGCGGTTGCCGGGGCAACCACGCGCGCGGCGTGCGTCCGAAAACGCCGCTTCGGTTGCCAGGGGCGACGGAGAACGCGCGCGCCGGGGCGTGCGTGCGTACGTGCGTGATGAGCGCGCGCTTTTGTGCGTGCGCTGTTGGGACCTCCTGGGACCCCCCCCCTCATGTTGGCACGTTCCTTGACTTTAAAAGCGAACGCGCTCCTCCTGCTGTGCTCCAACTGTCACGTGCAATGCGGCACCGGACGCACGAATCTGTTAAGATGGCACGAGCATCGTCCGATTGCAGAACTGTCAAGTATGGCCAACTTTTCTGTTAGATTTATTAGCGATTTATTCTCGGTCTGCACGAAACTCTATATTTTTCGCAATTACCAGTTCTAATAAAAATAATAGTAAAATATTATTATAAAAGCGAGCTCGCCACTAGGTTTGTCTCCTTCATTCGGCCTGTCCCGAATTCACCATTTAATACAGATTTATTAGGATAAAGAAACAGCATTTCTCGAACAGAATTTTTTTAAAAAGTGCTGTCGTTTCCTGTTACATCGTTCGTCAAAATTCTAGATGGGAGTGAGCATCGTTTAGGCGTCGGTCTTAGGAAAATATATGCAGTGCACCTAATCGTTAAACCGTATTATTATTCATTTTGGGTTAACTTTTAACATTTAAGCATTCATTAGAATTCTAGTGTAGTTCTTCTCGATAAAAACCAATAATTAGCTTTTGGTTTAGTGGCTAGAGTGAGCACCTGTCTACAGATTGTTGTGAACTCGAGCCTGAGTGGGAGATAAATCTCATCGGGCATTTTCGGATAGTTGTGAGGGATACTTTAGGCGGGCATGCTTGGAGCCCCCCCTGACTAAACTACACGATTTTTTTTTTAATATAATCCCAAGACGAATTCGTCATTTAGTCGTGCTAGAAGAGGTCTCAAGAGGTATATACGTGATGTACCTCCACGTCGGCAGCACGATGCCGTCGCTCTGACATCACGCTTTGCTTGTCGCGCCACCCACCCCCGTCTCTTGATTTCGTTAGAGCTCCGCGCGCGATCAAGTCAACTGCGACGAGTCCCGCTTCGCCGGACCCCCGTCGAACCCCGCTTTTGTTCCCGGTCAAGAACTAGAGCTCAAATGGCATCAGTTGAGCGGAGGGAGCGTCGGGGGACGGACCATTTCGTGGGGGGTTCGCGAGAAAATTGAGCGACAAAGATTAAATTATTTGAAAGAAAGAGAAAAAGGAAAAAAATAGATCTCATAGTGGAATCTCTCGTGCTGAAGAAATGATTAGTTCAAGAAGCTGTCGCTTGCCGAACCATCTAAAATGGTTTGAGTTGTGCTGCCCTTGTCCAACTCTTTGCTGACTTTTGAGGTGGCGCTATCAGCCTCACACAAAGAGATGAATAAAAATTTGTGGATGTATTCTTTTTTGGTTTTATTATAAAATAAATAAGTCATATTTGTACTTAATAAAAACAGTTTGGCATCAACTTAACCTTTAGATACCTGCATTTCGGTCAAGAAAATATCTTTATTCAGTTTAGCTTTTAATTTTTTTTTATTTGACCACCTATCAAAATTTATTCATTTGTTATCTGTAGCGTATTACTTAATAAATTTGCGAAATCTTGCTGAAATCATGCATCGCTTGAAATAGAAAATGTATAGTTCTGATCTCATGGTTGCAGTTTAGTAGTAATATTGCCTGGAGATTTTGCAGATTTTAGAAAAAATAATTCGAAACGTTATTAAAAAGGTGTTGTTGCAAATTTCTATCAATCCGAATGTCACCTGTGTGGATGGCGACCAACTCCGTTGTAGTCCTTAACAAGACGCCTAATGTTTGGCATCGACTGTGGAGAGAGAGAGTTCGGAAGAAAAATGGTAGCTCAGCGCATAGCTGCTGGTCATAGCAACAAGTTTGATAGCTATACTAGGCCAGTCGGTGGAGAAATCGTGCAACCAGTTGTCCCCCTGCGCCACGCGTGTCAGCCCCGACGTTCAGCTCTCCGTTTCGGGGACTCGAATCGGCCCCGTTTGAGCCGTTCACGGTCTGACAGACATGCTCGATAATACGAACGCGAGTCGTGCCCGGCTGCCACGAGGTTGTTTCGACTCCTGAGACACCCCTTCATATATATAGCCATTCACATGACCCTAACCGACGACTGCCTCGTTGACACACCTGACTAGAATAATCGATTCCTAATTTTTTCACTCACGATTAAAACCTATTTGTCTGGGAGCATTTTTTCATCAGAATTTATGTATGGTGATCCAATTTAACGAGGTTTGAATAAGGAGGTACATGTATCTTTAAAAAATGGTATTATAGGATGATGTTTAAAAGAGTTTCTCGATTGACGGTGTATACATATGTACATATGTATATTCATTTATTTTACTTTGAGGATTCATTTGTGATGTTATGTTATACTCACTAATATTGCCAGGTGGACAAATGATGTCAGTTTGAGACGAGACCATCGAAGCTGGCCGAAATGCAATTCATGTCCCATGTCCCAATTCAATTCTGTAATCGAGTTTAAACGCGAAGATCAACCAAAAAATATTTTAAAAAAATTTATTAAGCCGTATCGTTAGTAAATTTTGTTACGTTGAGGTCAAAAATCGTTGTCAAGTGTGTACTCTTGGTATTTGTCCATCCGGTTATTTGCCTAGCGTGCCACTGTATTCGCGTCGAGGATTATCACCTGATGATAATGTTGTCTTTTCTCCTGTAAAGGAACAGTGCGTTCGTTGATGGCGATGGGGTTCCAGTAGTTGTCGCTGGCGGCGCCTCATTAGCGACGAGCCTATACGAGCACACGCTCGACGCTATCTGGCGCTTGAAATTCGGCCGTGTTCGTTCTCGAAAAATTATCAATGTACTATACGCCTAAGAGTTTTATTCTTATTTTTATTATATTATATTTTATTAAATCCAAAAATATTGAAAAACAAAATAATTAATTAAATAAATTATGCAACTGTAGAAAGTGCGAGGTGGTGCAGGTCTGAGGCGGATATTTCGAGAGTCCCAGATGCGGTTGGCGGTAACGGAGCGTGGGGAACGGAGATTGGGTCTGAAGGGGTGGTTGGTGAGCTATGTGTTTGGCTCGGGTGGGGAACGCCTGGGTACCTAAGTAGGCCAGCAGTAGCATCCATATTGCGCTCCGATAAATAACCAAGTAAGAGTAAAAGAGAGTGAGAGAGAGAGAGGGGGAAGAAAAGAAAAGAAGAAAAAAACTCGGAAATCGAGCGACGGCTATATAGCGTCGAAAAGGCGGAAAAATAATGGTAATCCTGATTTAATGGCCGAAGCTTGTGTAGAAACAATATTGGAAATCGAAGACGGTGTGATGAAGGGCGTAGAAGTGCGGCAGTAAAGAATAAAGAAATCGAATGTGCATGCATTCCGATGTCTTGGCATTGTTTAGCCGTTACCTGGTTTTTGCGCTTGCAGTGAGCGTTGCGTCGTGTATCAAAGAGTCATGCGTCGGGAGATTGTATCTTGTTCGTACAGGGTACCTTGAAATCGGTGTCGGCAGGCTACATATTTTTAACGCGCTGATTTCACCATGTTGGCTTGCAATTTCTGATCACTCATCATATCAGTTCAATTCTGATCATGTGCGATAGTTTAAAAATATTGTTGATTCTATTGTCTAACTGGTATTTATTCTCTGGAACCACAGGACACCAATAGCTGTTGTGTGTAGGGGCAAAGACTATACTTATCTTCCTTGTTGGAATAGTCTCTTGGAATAATAACTTTGGAAGAACAAAATTAATACTGATGGTTCCCCAAAACTGACAAAATATTCAGCACAAGAAGAGGTTGGGCCCCAGGAACCGAAACATCTTCTTGTGGTGTTATTATCCATTCGACGGCGACGACGTGCTTGCTTACTGCGCATGGCAACGCATTATTTTAGCGTGGCTTTGCATTAACAGCCACTAAAAATGTCACATCTGACACGGCCTTAATATGATTAAACAAAAACGAGCGCCCGTGGGATCTTACGCCGAGCAGGCCCTATAATATCGTGGAGAACCTTTCGTTTGTGTGATGTGGATTGCGACTCGGTGAGGCCGAGCTCTGTTGTGAAAAAAAATATTTTACCGTCGCCCTAATATGGCGGCAGAAAGTGTTGAACGGAATGTAGCCCCAACACAAAATCTAGAATAAAAAACATTTTTTCACTTAGCTGCATGTCCACTCATCAGCGATACTGTCCAAAACGTTATCTCAATTCAAATCTATTGTTCATTTCAGTTCTCTTTGATGTTTTGTTTAGCGAGTATAACCCGAGGATACACGAAGATGTGAATTTAGAATAATCGATTGTGGTTATTAACTGTTATTGTGTATATTCATAATGTGTTCGGCGGCATCTTCTGTATAAGCACGGTGTCATCATTATTATTTATTTATTTTTGGAACACTTCGTTACTACGACTCTCAAACCGCTTTGGTATAGAAAATAATCGGTCACCCACTAGTGACGCACACCCGTGCTACGAAATGTTGGTTACCTGCATCATCACTATGCAGTTGTCAGGCCTACTGTACCCTTGTCGTCAGTTGCACGGGTGACGCTTGTGATTTTTCCAACAAAAAAAATTATAAAAAGGAGTTTTGCTGTGTAAGGGGGGCATACATAAGTGCGGTTTTTTTATTGGGCTAATCCTCTTGAGACCCGACCATATACTTAGATGGTTTACACATTTGATAATTGTTAGCCACTTTTGCGGGCACTTTGTTCGAACGACTTGCCCGCAACATCAGTATGTTGATAAAGATTCTTCGGCTTATTGGAATTCGAAATATATAAATTGCTCTCAGTTTTTTTGGGCACTCCTGGACGATACTGATTTATACACAAAATTGAAAAAAAATTAAAACATGAGAGAAAAAAATTCTTATGACATAAATAATCATTTACATTTTTTAAACTAAACTGTGTGAAATTTATTATCAATAAATATTTTTTGAAATTCAATTGGTGTGCAAAGCTTGTAGGATTTTTGTAGTAGTGCCTTGTATTATTGAAAGTCATTGTGTGGTTGATACGAGGCATGACGTTATCGTTATCTATGGTCATCGTGGCGCCACGACTGTACGTTTCATGAAAGTCATTGTCACCTGGATACTAGAGGCCACCATTTTACAAATGATAAGTCCCATAAATGTCCGGAAAACTGACTCGATTTATAGTGCTTTAACCTTTTGATTTCCTTTGAAAAAATGAACACTTTCAGCATAATTTTTAAACTAACCTGACGAAAAATGTACCAGTTTGGTGGTGATCTTAGGAGCATAAAGATGAATGTGCCTGTGTCGCTCCTCTATATATTTGCCATGATCAATCTTATACATTTCGTATTGGTTATTAAATTCTTTGTCTTCCGTGTGCGGGAAGGAAATGAAAACTGCGATTTAGTTTTCCAGAGGATGTTGTTGGAATTGGGAGGAATTGATGGTGTTTGTGGCGGGGATGACATCCCGTTTCATGGTAAATCAATAATCATCTGATAAGCGATCGTTCGAAGGTTGTTGGCACCATTTATAATCATTTATAAACTAGAACAATTTAGTCGTAACATTATTTTGTAAATAGAAGTCTCATTTATTAATAAATCTGAGGGAACTCCGTTCGCCGAAAAAGTATTGCACATAATGAGAAGCGCATAAAAGATTCATTAATAATGTATTGAGTACATTTAATTATAACAAATATGAACTGACAAAATTGCTCAAGAAGAAGTCAAGCCAGGCGCTTCTCTCGAAGGCAATGGCGTTGAGTGGTTCAGCGGCTGTCCTGCTTTGACAATGTGGAGGGCAACAGAAAAAGAAGAGGAGAGCTCAGGACCAACCCTACAGCAATTACAAGGTCACCTGAGGTCAGAAACGACTTGAAGGCAGACACAGTTATTATGATGTAAACAGATAAATAATTGTGGCGCTCAAAAGTTAGTTAAAAGGTGCTTCCCCTGAAATTGGTGTTGCGAATTTTTGAGTTGGGTTGGTTGCCTAGTCAAAGGGATCTAGGGTGCGCGGAATTAATATTTTTGACCAGACGACGTGTTGCCTAATATTGAGACAGCGCACATAGGCTGCGATGACGTTGTGAAGTGCCTTCCTTCGCCGTGGCATTATCCGTGCGACAAAAGGCCCTCCGGCATGGGACTTTTGTTTCGTGGTGTATGGCAGGCCCGGATGTTAACCGATGATAATTATTAGGGGCGGCGCTCAATGGGGAGATGTCTAGGTATATGTGCAGACGCTCTTGAGACCAGCTGGTTGTAAACAATATTGAATAGATTGTGGGTATCGGGTGCACCACTCGGGTAAACACCAGTTAAGCTAGATTCCAGCCTATTCGAAACAGATTCACTTACTTTTGGGGGAACGACGAATTTTTAAATAAATAAGTGGGAAACGGTCTAATGTCAAGTCACAGCTGAGTTGATGGGGAGACCTACTTCCAGTGTCACGCTCACTGGTTCGATTCCCTGAGTACGATTCCCTGAGTACTGTTAAGAATGTCACCTCCCATGCTGCTGCACCGAGTAGGGGTAATATTCGTTGCTGTTGAACTAAGAAAACTAGAGTGAACCACTCACATGTTTTGGGTTTTTTTTCTACATTTTAATTTTTGGTTGCGACTATGTGCAATTTGAAAACTAAGGTGTTTTGGCTGGGGCTACCGAGGATAAAGCTGGGGGCGGTATTTGCTTCCATTGTTCTTCGTCCTTTTGATGAATTTTTGCTCCGTTGTAACATCATTGTGCAATTCTCCCATGCATTCTCCCATATGATACAACCCCGGTTATTGTCATATTGTTGTTGCTCTGTTATTGTTGTGTAACGGCGCGCGCGGTTCTGAGCGCGCCGAATTAGCATCTGCTGCCGAAGCGCATTGTTCCCCCAATTTTCCCCCGTCATGATCGCGTCACTGACATGCATTCCAATGTGGTAGGTGGTTGGAGTGAGAAGCGTCACCTAGTGAGATAGTTTGCGATGAACGACGTCTCGCAACCACAAAATTAGTATGAGCAATATGAGGATGATGCTATTTATTAAAATTAGAAAATTCCGTTTTTTTAAACGCCAGCTGCTTATAAAATCTTCGTCGCAAAAAGCTGATTTCCATAGTATGAAATCCATACTATGATATTGATATTTCTTATAAATTGAACAGAGATATTTGCAAACGCAAAACTGCGTAATCAAGGAAAAGATATTGTACTCAAACGAACCTGAAGGTTTCTGTAAACGTCCGTGAAAAACAATTTCAGAATACATTTCCTGAAATTGCATTACTATGTTAAACGATTTTTTTAATGATTTTTGTGGGCAATTAAACTTTTATAAACTTAGCATAGATTAGGTGGTTTACTATGTGAACGTTTTTGAAGGAAGTCGGCTAATGGAAAATCGTTAAATTACTTCACCTTCATATTAGAAAGATCACAGATCACATATTTATTGCAACTTCAGAGATACGCTCGTGTCTAGCTATAGATAAATTGGGTGACGTCAGTCTAAGCAAACTAGTGCGTCACCAAGCCAGCGGGATTTAACTGTCGAAAGTGCTGGAGTGGTTCTGTGCATTGTAGGAAGACAATCATCAGGGGTTGCTTTTGGAAGGAATGGTGCAATGCGGGGAAGTAAACTATTTAAACCGTTTAGGCTGAGCTTTGGCAATAAACTCCCAGCAAAAGAAAATCGTCCCGAATGTCGGGCAACTACAGTTATTTTAAAAGAAGACAAAAAAACTGTTTTCCATTCTTTTTGTGTTACAAATTGCGCTTAGGAAAACTGGATAAGATTGACGAAACTTCAGAGTAATCATTTTTCTCTTTTCGTTAGCGCCGTGGGTTCGCGTTTTGAAGATATACATTATTTAAGGGCGATGCACACAGCCAGTATCGATTGTAATTCCAAGTTTTTACAAATTTATATCTCCTAAATAAATTATGCATTACGTATACGATACCCTGGTGGTGTGATACGGGCCATTACGTACAGTGTTCCCCCACCTTCCTATTTGTCTTTATAGATTAAAAGGTGCACGCTAATATTGATTTTTTTTATCGATTTCCTGAAGTGAAACATCAAGTAGAAAAGTTTTATGTTCTTCTACAACAAATGAGCAGAATACGCTGTATGCTACACCGTACTGGTGAAATCATGTAAAGTTTTCGGAAGGTTTTTTGTTTCACTGTAACAGATTAAGTTTTATCACGATGAGGGGCGCATTTCCTCAATTAGCGGGCGACTGCAGGTTATAATTGTCGCCGGTAGTGGTGCTTATGCATTAGGCTACCAGAGCGCACCAGTAAATCGATCATGCGCAGAAGGTCATGCGCCGAGGTTGCATAAGCCCCGATTAGGTAATGATTAATTAATTTTTATGACTACTACATACACTATAAATTTGAAGTTATGCCTTGTACTGATGAGTTTCGGCGAACGGTAATTCTTGGAAGAGCAGAAAATCCTTTAATCGTTCAAGTGAATACTGAATTAGCAAAAACGTAAACAAGGGTTGTACGTTTCAGTCGGTAAGATAAGTCGATAATTGGTCGGGCTATTTTTTCCTGGAAATGCAACAACGAAGAGTGACCTTTGGAGGCATTTGAAGTTTAGTGTATTTGTACAAGTACTTACAGTTTATCTTAGAGGCGACGCGAAGCCACAAATTTGTTCATGACTTTGTTACTCTTTTTTCTGATGGCTTCCAAGCGAAATAAAATGAACCCACCCACTGTGTACACACGCGAACGTGTCGCTGTCTTTCAAAGACGATCCCGGGAGTTCTTGACGACCTACGAGCACGCGATTCGAAAAGGATAATTATCGTCTGACACCGGCGTCATCCTCGAGTCGAGAGACACCGATAACTGTCGATTCACTTGACGTCCAATACGCGTCCTTCTTAACATATAGTCGAACGCCCTGGGCAGGCTATTTAGAATGAGCCGTAATTCTTGTACGTTTAGATACGGGTGGACTTGCCATTTCAAACGTAAAACTGATCATGGATTGGTGACAGCCCTGTGCCACCACCATTCGGACCATTCACTGATTCCTTCCACTGCAATGTGCACTGTGATGCCTTATGATTTTGAATTAACCACTCTTTAATTCAAGCTGGCTGTCACATAGAAAATTTCTCAAAGTTCTAACGAGCTTTTAGCGCGATGGCGTTATTTATATTCAAGTGTATCTGTGCCACGTAAAGGTGAGGTGTGGTCTCATCTGATAGACGTTTTCTCCAACAAACTGAAAAGCCAAGTCGCAACTACCCCATAGAATTAAAGCATAGGTTTCTCCAGCGACACAACGATGGATTCGTGTTGTTAATTGGGGATGCTGTTCCCCGAGTCGCTCACCGAGTAAAATTCGTGCAAGATCGCAACAAACTTTAGTGGTTTCAGTGTGTCGTCTCTTGGTACAATGGAGTGAAAGCACACAACGGCTACGCCATCATTTCTACCCACTCGCCTTAATTTTAACTTTAGTGAGGGGTTTCCGCTGTCTCAAAATCGACAGCGTCTACATCGGTATTTACTTATAATTCCGTTATTCAAATTTCAGGGCAGCAGCTAGCTCTTTTTAGGATCAGGCAACTGGGCCTGTCGTCCCATTCTGTAAAACTGTCAAAGTATTATTACGAGTGCCGATAGTTGTCGGGTTGTACGCGAAGCGGCTGTCAACATGTCTCCATTCTAACCCAATCCACCTCCGCCTCCCAATCGACTATATCCACCCCTGACACCTCCACCACATCCACCCCTTGCCACACATTTATACATTTATATGGCATTCGGGTTTTTTTTCTCCATCCCAGTCGTCTATTGTGGGTGTGCTCTGCCGCTTTCCCCCCCCCCTCCTCCATAGATAGATATGGTGCGGTGGAAAGGCGCCAACTCTTTTGTCAATCTGTAGACTAGTGTACCCGTTTCGAATACGTTTGAACACCAGGTTTTTACCAATAATTCATCGGTTTCTGCTTTATATGGATGTTGAACCTTTGAAAGTCGTTCGCGTTTTAGGCGCGAGTGGTCGATGGTATCTCCTACCACGTCGATCGTCCTGGGATTCGCGTTGTTCATTGGTTAGATCAGTGTTATTTTAAAGCGCCTGCCTGTAGTAGCCATCACTCGATTCATATGCGTTATTGTAAAGTGTTCCTTGATTAGGAAATTTGAAATTGAATCTGTGTGGAATTCCCGGACAGATAGCGCTCCGGGCTGTCAGCGTCTCGGTGAGCTAACAATATCAGCTGTTGTTATCTCTGAATTCGTATGATCTCGTTCGTGCACCTGATAATCGAATCGGCTGTTGTACTTTTATCACTAGCTCGGGACCATACACGGGACGTGTGCATAAACTACTGTATAATGGTCACACAAAAAACAATAGCATTTGCAGAATTTATTGTCAGGCCTAGTTCATTTCTATCGTGGGCATGCTTTTACAAATGACGAACGAATGCATAAAAATTCCAGACACATATGTATTGCCGCCTATTTATACAGTATGTTTATTGCATGTACTCACACATACCGTATTCAAACATGCATACGTGTTTAGTTTTTTTATGGAAGTTTTAATCAATTCGGGAAGGACGGCAATTTATTATTATGAAAAATGTTTAACCATGCTTGGACAAATGCGATAAAAACATGGACTGACGCCAACATTTTTAAGGCAGGACAAAAAATAACTCAGCCCGGTGAACGGAATATTTGCGTGTTATATCGTTTGTGTGTGTGTATTTTGGATTTTGTTGCTCGGCCTCGCTTGATGGAGCGCGTAATTCGAGATTTGAATAGGTAAACAATAGTGATGAAATTTCTGGGAAAACGGAAGTGTATGTACTTTATCTGGAGGAAATTCGAACCATTCGCCAGCGCTTTCCCTTTCGTTGGCAGCCAAATTTATTTTTGAATTACTGTGTATGCGACTTTGCGGGCGTCTTAAAATTGAAATGGGACAATTGAACTGGTAATGTAGCCATGCCGAGTTTAAATTGAAAAGAATCGTACGTAAATCGTGGTGCTTCGAGAGAGTGAGCAAATTTTCTGTGTCAGTTCGTGCTTGTAATAAATAGTGCGTTATTCGCAAATTTTGCTCTACCTCAAATTTCAATTGTGTACATGTGCCTGTGACCATTCGAGCGTAGACCTATTCGTGAGGATTTTTTTCAATGGTTCCACTTAATTTGTGGCTTTTCTCGCACAAATAATGTCGATAGCAGGACACTACCAGATATTTAGTGTGATGACAGTTTGGTTTCTGAGAATGAAATTTAATACATGTAGTTCCGCTCGCCAGCAACAGAGATCATTCGGGTCTCCTCTTTGGCACTTTGCTTTAAGCACCTCGATGAAATATGTATTTGTGTTCAGAATTATCTCTAGATGGCGCCGCTCGTCATTCTATCTAACGCAAATGCGTGGGCCGTGTGTAGTTTCCAACTGTTCTCGTCGGTGGTGTTTCATCAGCGGGGAGTCCACATTTTTGATAGCCCGTTTAATATGGTTAGTATGTGCTCTTGCATGTCTTGATGCCTTGTGACAGTAATTATCAGTTTCAATTCGTGCCCAGCCGAATCCAATTTACAATGCTCGGAGTGGCAGACATTAACTGTAATAAGATCGGTCGTGACTTTTGGACTGCGCTCCTCTGATAAGTGAAGAGCTCTGCGTTGAACTCGTTAGGTAACACGATCAATTTATGAAGTTAAGTACTGCTTCATCGGTTTCTTCAAGACTGACAACTGCAAGTGGCGTCATTAGAAGCACTTCTGCAAGTGGAATATAAAAATTAATGTGGGTAATTGATACTTGTGTTTACTTTTGATTAGCTGTCATTTTTTGGTCTACTTGGCAATATCGACGCGTGTCCTTGATGCGTCTAGACGCGCTCATAAAATGTATTACTAAAATAATTTCCATTTGTAGCCAGTCATTAGGCTCTGTTATTTGGAGAGAAAATGCCAACTGTGTCACTATTACCAGGAACCTTTCCTCGGGAAATTCAATTCGGCAGATTCCGAAAGAGGAAGTCCGCTGATCGGAAAGTTGCATCCTGATATACCAATGTGTAACCCTTTATCTGTGTTGAATTTTTTTGGGGTATTAGTAGTTTTATATTTATTGAGATAAATCAATATGCATAATGACTCTCGAAGTCTAAACATACTTGTGGTCCCATATTATGAAGAGCCCAGCCAATTATTCATTTTCGTGTCGAGCGTTCTCGAGATTCTTTGTACGCGTACGTTCAATAGTAAACCATTGACAGTTTCAATATTTCGAGTGCTGTCCATTGGTTGAGACTCGTGGAAATAAATATATATGGAAATGAAAATAAAGACCCAAATCTCTATCCTAGCGTTCGGCAACGGCAAGAGGTCAATGCCATATACCGGCAGTAAAAGGGGCGATATGGCGCGGTACGTTTGCGCTAATGATTGGGGTCCTCCCACGCGACAGTGATTGGTAGATGTGAAATTCACTAGGTGAAGGGTTGCACAAAATCGAAAAGGTGTTCGCATCACTGCTCTTTTCATGCCGTGATGACGTAGGTTGTGGTGGACGGCGCCGCGGTTCACCGCCTTCCAATTCCGCACACAATCAAGGTGTCGAGATGTCACACGTCTGATGTCTCACCAGGCGAAAGACAGTTTGTTCGTACACCCACCCACGCACACAATAATCGCCAAAGCAATAGAAAAGAAGAAAAGTGTACTGCACAAAAAGGACGTCGGACAACTCACATCAACTCACTTAAGAAATTCTTTCACAAATAAATATACCATTATCTTTACCGTACGTTGTAGTGCCACCTAAACTCTACAAGCCTTTACAATGTTCATGGCAATTGTTATTTTTCTCGGTGGTAGTATTTCGTAAACGCAACGCGTGTTGTTGACAACTTCAGGTTGCGATGACCTCAAACATATTGGCTGTCGCTGAATTTAGTTAAGATTTTTGACTTTTTCGGTCGTTCTTGAGTACAGAGTAGATTAATATAAATGCTGTAATAGACATGCGCCGTGATACCGCCCTTGAAAATGGACGTTATCCGAAGTCTAACTTGTGTGTAATTCAACTTTTCCTGACTGAGCAGTCACAAGCCATGGACTTCTGATTTGGACTTGCCATCCACAAACATCCAAACCACAAAACTGTAATATCCTAAAGTTTCTACATAATTAAACTTGGTTTTTTATTTTTGTAACTTTGTAATCGAATTTTCAATTGTTTGTCCAACAATTTGTTCGACATCCAACGAATTTGCTACTCCATCGGCGTCTACCATTTCATTCGCATGTAATATTTGTGTCTCGGTTGATCATTGTGAAACGCAGATGCTGCTTTCTGGCCTAGCGAAATCGCCCGACATTGGTTTTCTCTGTTTTTTGTTGCGTAAGATCGCACTTTGTCCAACTCATCGGACATCGTCCCATTTTTTTGCTTTGGACATTCATATCTATTAAATAATTGAGCAAACAAGTCTTCCCTTTTTTGGTCAGAGAATGATTCCCGTCCTCTTTATTCTTGTAGTTGATGAAACATTGCGATCGATCGATCATAATATGAAACTCGATACAAGTAATGGTATTGACTCCCACCCCCCATAACGTATCGAGTAACGACATTACCAATCGAATTACCTCGCCTGTTACCCGTGCATCTGAACTGCGTCGATGTCGATCGGAGCCGGGGTGCGTTGAGCGTTCGTTCGCGCGCTCCGCCAGTTGAGATCCACACACATTCAACTAGAGTTTGCCATGTCACTATAATAAAAAAAATTGCTTTTCCAATGATAAAAAAATGAATTATAGAGCGATCATCGCATTAGGAAACTTGGGAGTTCCTTTGTTTTTGCTGGTATACGTAACGCCGCCGTTTAGTTTTTAGCTGAGACATAATTGGTGAAGTTTAGCTGCAGAGTTCGTTTAACATTTTGTAGCATTGCAGATGTATTGCGTGAAAAGACAAGCGCTCGTAGCTTTGCTGCAACATCTAAGAGTACCAAACTAAAAACAGCAGGGGAGGAAGGATGGGAAACGGCAAAAAAAATATTCGGTTATCAGAATTTGTATCGCGTGTTTTTAATGCATGGCGCGGGCTGCCTTGGTTCCCATGCAGATTGAACTTCCTCGCGAGACCTTCCATTATTCTCGAAATGATTTCTAAAAATTTCGCTCATTCTAAAAAGGTCATCGAATTTTTTTAATTTTTTTATTTAGAATTTGATTAACCCCAAGTGATGCGCTTCCAAGCATTTAACTTTGTTTTAGGTGGTAAAAATGCATTACTAATGATTAGGAGTTTCAGATTTGGTTTGAAATTTGGGTATTCAAAATTTACAAAATGTACTTGGTACTTGGGTCCATCCCATGAGATTTTAGGGGGGGATTGATTTTTGTTCTAGTTTACTGTTCATTTATTTCTGACACCATTTGGGCGCCTGGTCTCAATTGGTTAACGTGGAGCTCATGCATGCAGGCTCCAATTTCTCAAGTTGCAAATGCCCACGATTTGCATCAACATTTCCCACGGCGACACCGAACAACGGCAAGAGCTCGGCAAGAACTGCATTTGCGCGAAACACATGTACGTGTGTGGACCACTTCTGAATATGGATTCCCTTCCCTCCTTCCTCCAAGTCTAGTGGCGACAGTGCTAAACAAAATTAAGACTGACGGGGGAGGGAGAAACAGCTCTACCGAGACAAGTTTATAGTCGTGATTTCGGAAAATAAAAATTCAGTTCAGAAAATTTGAGGCGACACTCTCGGGCACATTAGGCGCAACTAGATAGAAAATTGCTCTCGCTAATGTTTATCGGTGTAATGGTTAACGGACTACTTTTCGTTGGTACAATCTGGTTGTGCGAGGTCGAGCCACTTGATCACGTATTAGTGTAATGATGCAAAAGATGCACATTTCAGTATAGCGTTGTCTACGTATGTTATTGCGACTGTGTTGTGGAGATTGCCCATGAGTAGTTAACTCACTAGCCGACAAATTCGACACCCTGTCGTCGTTCACCTAGAGTGGCTATTCCGGTGCATTGTCGGTTGAGTACTTTTCTAGACTGAGAAAAATTGAACCAGCTAACACGCCATTTTTCGCTGTGTGCGTAAACGCTCATAAGTCTCGGTTTCTGGTATTGCCGCGTTGTGGCGGTTTTGCCTCAGTGGTGGCGCTGGCGTCGACTACCCTGCGAGGCGCGAACGACAGTCTGTCTTTATGGGGTTCGACCCTCCCACAACATATTTCTAACTTGTTAGTCGATCCTGGCGATATTAATATTGCATGTGGATTGAGGCTCACCTGTAACCAAGTCATGGCAATTACCGCGACGAGCTAGCAGCCACCAATATTGGCAACCGTTATTCGACGACGGGAGTCACGCAGCGCACTTGTTGAATATATGGGCAATTCCGAGAGTGCGTTTAGGTCTGTGGAGGAATAATATGTCTCCAGTGCCGTGCAGTCACTACACTTGTTTTGCCTTAATTGTCGCCTTTTTCTGTCACCAGTGAGATGCCACCATATGGGAGACATCTTGAAAATAAAATGTAAATACCAAGAGAGGCAACTAAGTTTGCACCTCTACTCTGTCACACCAATATTTTTAATCAACATATTTTTATTTATCAATCAAATCAAAAATCAAAGCGATTTTTTCTCTGGGCATCAACCAGAATTATAATTTCGAATGAATATAAATGCATAAGTTTATAATGTAACTTAATATTTAAGTACTCCAAGATTTAAAAAATAATAATAATTGAAAGTGTAACTAAGCATAAAATTTACTTATTAGACATGATATTTTCAGCTTCGACTTAAATCTACCATCACATTTTATAAAAAAATATTATTCGTGGGTACTTTTTTATTCATTAACAATTTAATCTGTTTTTTTTCTTCTCAAAAACAAAATAGTTGAATTTATTATACTCGTAACAGTGCACAGGGGTATGTTTAGTTGATGTTGGCGTCGTGTGCAACACACAAGAAAACAACGCGAGCACCAAATTAATTTCAGTCGGAATGTACGACGCCACAATCATGCGCAGGGAAGTCGCTTGGATTCGGATCTGTGATCCACCCCCGCAGATCCACCACCTCCCATCTTGTAAAGTGGCACTTGCGAGTGTATGTAGTGCGAGTTTAAAACCATATGCCCGCGCATTGCAGAGCCTTTATAACCACTAACTGTTTGAGACTTGGCTACAGTGTGACTGTGTTGCGATACACCCCACGGTTAACTGCTAATGGATGATCTAGCAACAATTCCGGCAAATTGTCGTGCTAATCGTAGCGCAAATTCAGGAACTCGTTCTGGGCTGACGTCCTTCCTGATGAAATTTTTTCTCACTAGTCATCATCGTGGCTGCTAGTCGAGTGGCGCGCCGGATGCATTATGGGACGGAATGGGGAGGAAGAGGTGGAGCGTTCTTGTAATTATTAGCAAGTCATTATTACCTAACATTTGTTGCGTTAAACACTCGGCGTGAGTAATTTTATGTATCTGTTCGAATACGTTCAATACATACAAAGTCACTTGACTACATCCGATAGCAGTGCAAGCATTTCATCAATGCCACATGCATTTTGAGGTTTAACGGGGCACTTTCATAATCACGAATGGTACCCCGGGTTTGTGGAGGAATACGGGGAAAAACAAATATTAAATCGGGCCACCAGTTATTAATTTGTGCTTTTCGCTTCCTGCATCACTTCCGCATGGCAGACGCAAATTTTACGACTCGTTTCGAGAACCGCTTTGATATAATAATCATCACCAACCTTTCCGGTATCATCATCATCCCTTATGTGTACGGATGATGGTTTGTGTCCCGGAGGCGGCCATGACGGTTGGCAATAAAATTAATTTTCCCTCGCTTCTCTCGTTAGGGGAGCGTTGAGAAACATGTCAGATTCGGTGTGAATGACGCGTTAGTCGTTTCCGGTTGAGCAGCTCGACCAGCATCACCGGCCTTCTAATTTCGGTGACGCGAAACTATCTTGTTTATGGGCGACTTCGATCGCCTATCAGGAGGGCTTCTCTACGTGTACGCTCAATTTGATCCGCAGAGTCCATTGTGGCCTACACTTTTTTTATGGGGCGCAAATCTCACCACCATTATTGCTTTATATTGTAAATTCTTACTGCTTGAGGTGGGGGTTTTCTCAAAACAAAGTGGAAACAATTAATTAATTTATTATTTTTTGTAGCTTCGTTACCCTTATTTCGTGTGTTTTTTTACTGCCGAGGAGAATGTGATGTATCTCTTGTGTTGTTTTTATAGTTTTTTCTGGAATTCTATATGTTGTGATGAAAAAATGTCATCGTTAAAATATCCCCGCTTTCATATCGATACCCTGAATGACTGGCAATCACACAATACCTTGCTGATATGCGGCGAAAGTTCCTTACGTGATGCTGCCCCATTGACTTAGCGTCATTCGCGCACGCTTTACTGTTCGAATTTCGTTTAATTATGTAATAACAAATTCGTTAGGCATTTTCTCGTCAATTATTGGCAGCATTTTGCAACGATTTTTTATTCTTTCTCCCAATCAACTGTAGTCAACCGCAGTACAGGCGTGACGTCCCCTCATGGTGCATTTTAAAAGGCAAAGGAAGTGATAATCTCTTTCGGACATCGAGATAATCGGGCAAAACGTTGCTTCTACGCGGCGAAAAAAATTCTTCTTGATACATTAGAAATTGTTGTGTGACATTTTCTGACCTATACGTGATTACTACATTTGTCGTCTTGAGTGGTGTCGCAACTTGGGAAGTCGCGACTTGCGCCCTGGCTCGACTTGCGCTCTGGCTCGACTTGCGCTCGACGCCGGATGACGACAATTTTTTTTTCCTTTTTGGCTGTTGGCCCACGCTTGAAATTGCTGTCCGACCGCTTTCGGCACCCCGGTTACTCGGACGCGATCGCTACGAGATAGACAGGGACGAGCTGATCGACTTTTCCGCTAAACGTGAGGCGATAATAGGACTTCGTTTAATTGTGGGGGTGGCCACACAAGAGCGATTCGTTCGGTCGGTCGAAACAGGAGCTGGCCTCCTTTTATTCTTCCCGTAAACTAAGTAATGATCACTGGTAGTCGTATACCAATAATTAATTACACCCATTCGCTGCTAGAACTATCGCTGGATGGCGCTGCTTGCTGATTCCTTTGGGTAGCTTTATTTTCATTTTTAATATCGAATAAAGTTATTTCTCATTTATGTGATTGCTGATTTCAATAGTTTTAGCCAATGTAAGTGTACCGAGAATTATCCCGAATCGACACTGCTACCATCAGTCCCGTCATTATGTGTGGCAATATGTGACTGTTTTTACTTTATAGTCACACGATACACGTGCAGCATACATATATTTGTGTTTTTTGACGAATCTCTACCACCAGGTGGCATCATATGTTGCAATTGTCGCCGCTAGACGCGCTTACTCTGTCAATTCTCCATTCGACGTTAGAAGTTCTGGGATTTGCTGTTCCGGGGAAATATAAACGGGTATAAATTCCTGTATTTCTTCTACTCTGTCAATTCTCCATTCGACGTTAGAAGTTCTGGGATTTGCAGTTCCGGGGAAATATAAACGGGTATAAATTCCTGTATTTCTTCTACCGTCAATTTACATTGATCAGCAACAACTAAATAATTCTCTGGCACACCACCAGAGGGCACAATTGTCTAACGCACACGCCAATAACGAGTCAAATGATTTTAAATTTGTGGAAAAGGGTCTTTCAACGAAACATCAGTGTAGTAAAAGAAAGGTCGATCATAGGATGCTCCTAGAATCTTAAAGTAGTGTTGCTCGATTTTAGAGTGGGGAAAACATCTTAAAAATAAGATTTTTTTTCTTCTACGATCTGAATGACGTTTAAATTAGGTAGAAAGCTAATGGCGCGATATAAGTGGAGAAATGCTGCATCGCTCTATGGTCCGTGTTTCGTCTCTGCGACCGCGTTTCCGTTTTTACATTTTTTTTCGATCGAAGCGAAACTGCTGTTTCACTGAGACAGCAGCAGAATTGCATTCAGATTAGGGCCACGATAACATACCCCCCTCCCGACAAGTACAGTTTGGGATCTCGGGCGGATAAGGCTGTAGGTGGTGGTGGAGGCGGCGGTGGTGCTGGTGGTGGGGGTGGACTGAGGCGGGGGGGAACGCTCAATTTGTTGGCCTCGGATGTCAGGCCAATTGAAGCGGTGCCAGCTAGGCATGCGAACGACGGAGCGTCGGTGACGACGACGATGCGGAGCGGTTGGCCGGGCCGGGGCTGTGGCCCCGAAAGATTCCTAGGAGCCCCCTGCGTCAGCATTTGAGGAAGCATTGTGCTGAAGGCCGGCACAAACAAAACGAATTTATCTGCGGCTGTCGCGCTCGCCCTCGCCTCGCTTCTGCACTGCGAGGGCCGGTCCTGTATAGACCTTGGCGATTTCCAGCTACGATTGTGCTTTTAATTCCCCCTAACGTTCTCGTTAAAATAACGATCTGTGAACTCTACTAGGCTGAACTCGGCGTAATTTCTATCGTCGCTGTCCAAGGACGTGGTGGGTGGAATTACATGAAAATGTCTTCTGTTTTCTCCAGTTGCGGCTATCTTGAGAGATTCACACACCCTCATTATCAGCAATTATTAAAGTGATAGGCACAGTTGGATTTATTGACACTGATTACATTTCTAAACTAATTAAACCCATGGAAGATCATTTAAATGTCCAGAAGCGACCCATCGATGGAACTCATATTCCAGTCATACATTTCTTTGATACTTGTTTCTTCATTTGAAAGAAACATCAAAATGTTGTTGGTGAAAAAGAATGGAATCTTAGCAAAATGTTGATTTTCTTGAAACTTGGCAAATATATTAATGTTGCAACATTTTGTTTACAAATTCCAGAGCACAGGGACGAGTTAAATGCCTTGTGTTCCAAAATAGCGCTCAGTATACAGACCATACTTTATCTTTTTTTTTTTTTTTTATTCACTGAAGTGACGGATCACAACAGGAAGATTCTGTACCCCTCT
>JAQGBY010002762.1:0-21628 GCA_034698785.1 Mycogona germanica | reverse complement strand
TCTGCGGTACATAGTTAGTTTTTAAGGCGCTGCCTATATTCTACTATGGTACAGTTAACGATATATCATATTTTTTTACAAGAATAAATGTAAGACAAGTTGCGGGTTCAGCGGAAAATCCTTTTATCAAAGCTTCATGACGTACACAAAGTGAAATTATACAGTGTCACTGTGGCAAGTAAAGTGTCACATTAACATAGCTAACACAGTATCCAAAAAAAACAAAAACTGGCAGTTTTTATAAACAGAACAGGATTAAAAAATAATTACGGACAAAAAAATAAATCAGCTGTCACTTCCGAGAGACAAATTGAATGGGGTAATAAAAAAGAATCAACTTAAACGTATTTACAAGTATATAATTACCATTTGTGCATATTTAAAAAAAACCTGTGACTGGTTTTCGAAGAGAAATTTACATAAGATAGACTTCTTAGTACAAGTGGTGCAACACAATTTGAGATAAAACAAACAAACCATACCCCGTTCACCTTAACTAATACGGTTACACAACGACCCAAGTTCAACGCACTTAACTAAGAGCATTTCAGGGACCAATTTCCCTAATCCAGATTTAAAAAATAAGCAATTATCCCCGTAAATTTGAATTCCCCAGCCATCGTACTACCAAAAATAAGCGTGCCGAGCTTACTGTATCTGGAATATTTAAAATGAAGGATATCTATTTTTTCTTTTAAGAAAGAAGATGGTTACGCTACAATTGTTAAGACACTGGGACATGCAATTATAATCAATTACTTTGGCCTATATATAGGGGTTCTACATTTCAATATCGTTGAAACATACAGTAGCAATTGATCCGAGCAGAGAATTTCTTAATATGAATTGATACAGTAGATGTTAGAGGAGATATTCGACATGAATTAATGCATTTTTTTTCTTTTTTGGTTGCTAAGTTCGAGTTATGGGAACTTATGACTAGATGTTTGCCTTTATATAGGTGTAGATTTTTTTAAATTCTGCTCGGCGAATCTCAAAAAATGGATACGTTTATTACAGTGTATAGAGAAATAGGAGTAGAAGTTGGAAACATTTTGAATAGCGGCAGTTCGGGGAGTTTCACAATCGTACGAGTACAAAAATCAGCACCAAAGTGTATGTGTCTGAGTAACGTATATAATTACAAATTTCCCCCCAACCAGGTGGCCCGTCCACCTGAAACTAGACTGCTTTTATATGACACACCTGCAAATTCCGTTCAGAAATGTCACCAGATATGGAACCGTCGCGTTCTAAAAATAAAAATATAAGCGGTAATTTTTTTAAAAAATTAATTCCTCCGTCTCGCGTTTTGCATAACACGAAGCCGAGAATTTGCATAACTAGTGTATCTATACCCATGTAAAGAAGACCAAATGTAACGAGTTACAAATTCAAAAATAAATCAAAATATTTCTAGTGGGTATAATTTGATATATTTAAGCGACGGTGAGTTCAAAGCCCACACACACACATAGAGATAGAGAGAGAGAGAGGTGGCAGATTTCGTTTCCGATGGCTCTAGCATATTGGCCCAAACAAAGTGATCGCAGCACCGTGGAATAGCTGAAACACGAACACAACAATAACACCGTGTCACTGTCACAAATGGTATGTATGCAAGGCACACAGCAATTGAGAACTAGATAGCTAAAGGGAGGAGATAATTTCCATCATCCACATTCTAACCTCACTACTACCCCATCTATACATTATACAGGTAACCGAAACAGTTCACGTATAAAAAACTAAAACGCTTAAATAGTCGACTGTACAAACAAAAAGAAAATTGATGAAATCAGGTGGAAGACAATTATAGATGCGACTGTATGGATACGCTATATGGATACAGATCAAATGGGGATTCTTAAATATGAGATTAAATTAGGTCCGGGAAATTGAGAGGAAATGATAGGTAATTGAGAATGATGTTCGGGGGATTAAGTACTTTCATTTTTATATTTTTTTAATCGGAGAATAAGAGCATTGTCGTCTCTCCAATCTACGAGTGTTTACCTGTCAGAGTCTAGCCAGTGGTTGTGGGAATGGGATCCGTTCGGATCATTCATACAGAGATCAGACTCCATACTTCGTCGAGGGTTTTGCTCCATCATGTAAACGATCCTTCCATTTCTCGTACCGAAGTGCATGCAGACTGAAGCTGAAGCTTAGAAGAAAGACCTAGAGAAACCTAAAAAAGATGTCTGTTGGGATTTGCAATGGGTGTATTAAAGTTGACGTCAGACTGTCACATCACGTAACGACAGAGAAGGAGAGGATAAAAAGCTCGCGGAACTCGAGTCGTCCACTCACACACATATTTAGTGGAGAGTGGAGAAACGAAGTGGGGAGAAAAGTACAAGGCAGAGAAGACGAGAGAAATCGTACAGCACTGGCCCTTTCGCGTCCTTGGCCCCGAAGTCAGCAGCACTTTGAAAAAGGAAGCTGATTTTTTGCAAGAAGGAATTCTCGCAAATTGGCAAGAAAATGGTCGACCACGATTGCAACACGAATCGCTACAACAGAAATGAGAACTCGAGCGAAAACCCACTGCTGCCATTACAGAAAATCAATTATATTTACAGACGAAATTTTCTAAATTTAAATTACTTGTGTATTTCATTATTTCGTGTCACAGCATCTTTCCGTCAATCTTAGAAACTAAATACACCTGTACAATGCCTGCACCAAAGAGCTTCATCGTGATTAAATATCTTGTGACATTTTTTCGTGCCATTATAATTTTTAGAAATTTCCGGAAAGAAATATTTAATTACCCACAAATCGACGAAAAAAATGCCTTTTTGAAAAACATGGCGACCCATACGAGAATGCCGACGATGTTCGCTAGCAAGCAGAACCCAGTCCTTGGTTTGTCATTCCTGTTGACGACTGCTAGGTAATCTAACGGACCCTTGGCGGAGTGCAGAATCCACGTTTTTCGGCAACCCGGTGCGATGGCACACGTGATTCTGCACTCCTCCAAAACTGATCGTGAACAAGTTCACCTCAAGTGCTCAACGCCGATCGTAACCGAAACGACACAAATTAAAACCTGCCAAGTAAACCCGAGCAACATCAGACATTTGAGGGAGAGCCAGGGGTGGTCGTCTCACACGCAGCCGTACTCGTACCAGATCGAGTTCTCCACTGTGCGCTCCTTGTTGCTGGGCGAGGTGGCTCCACCCTGGTTATCTTCACTGGTCACCACCCCGTTGCCTACCACGCCATTATTGGGCACCTTCTCCGGACTGCCCGGCTTCGACGTCGACTGACCATTGCATAGACCGGTGACTGGTTTGTTGGAGACTGGTGCCGTAGACGACAGTGGCGGTGGTGGCGGCGGCGCGCAGCGCGGTGGTCCGATCACTGGCGACGACTGGGGTGGTGGCATGTTGACCACCGGTGATCCGCATCCGCCTCCCCTCAGACCGGATGTGAGCGTCGACTTGATCACGGCCTCCTCGGAGGAGACGGGCGACGGTGCACTGTCCTGGTTCACCCGCAGGTGGGTCACGTTGTTCTTGTTGCTGCGCACTGGAGATCCTTCCGGCGAGCCGGTGCCTGGGCCGGTGACTACCTCGTCGGCGTAGGCGTAGTGTGAGAGCGGGCGTCCGTTGTAGGAGGCGGACGAGTGCATGAGGTGTTGGAGGTGGTTGTGGTGGTGGCCACCTCCACCACCTCCACTGCCGCTTCCAGCTCCGTTCGACAGTAGGGAGGAGGTGGTGTGGCCGCTCGAGTCTGAGTCGTCCGGGTGGTGTTGGCTCCAGCCACCCGTCAGTCGGACGGCGGCGGTGGCGACGGGTTTGGCGGTGTGGTGGTGGTGGCTGGAGTGGCGGGTAGGGAGTAGGGGCGAGGCGGAGCCGATGGAGGAGGGCGAGGGACGAGGCAGCTCCACCATGCTGACGAACTTGTCCCGGTTGCTGCTGCTGTTGCTGCCTACGACGACGCCGCCTCGCTCCCACTCGCGGGGTGCGGGAGTTGAGGTGGTGTTGATGCTGACTACCGTTCGATGCGGCACGACTGGCGAGGAGGCGGCCGATGAGATGACATAGTCAGATGTGATATTGCGTAGCGAATTGCTCTTCTCGGACGACACCTACAGCAACGGAATTGATTCATTGATTCAAGATTATCGGATAGATCTCAGCACTCTGGTTAAACAGTCAAGCTAGAATTTTTTATTCAAGTAAAAGACGCACCTGAGGGGAGGCGTTGAGAATGCCGGTGCCATGAATGCTGGCACGCTCGTGGTGTCGCATGACCTTTGGTCCCGGTGCGGGCGAACGCTTAATGGGAGACTCGGGATTCGATCCCGTGTCTCTGGTGGGAATCGTATCGTGTTCGTCGTTGTAGTAGACTGGAGGAATTGACAAACAATAGGAAATGTAGATAAAAACTATACTCACGCTCTGGTTATCGCTACAGTCAACTGAATTCCAAGACAAACCTGCTCTACGACTGCCGGGGGTTCCTAAACTGAGTCTGCTCGTGGCAAACTCGTCTTGCCCGTTCGTTTTGGTAGCTGCATCGAAAGAAGCCAATCAGTTTATAGGCAAATGGCAATCACATTTTTTCCAATTAAATCGATAACATAATTTTATGGCAAGTTGACAGCTTATATTTGTTAAGGATCTTACATTTCAGTGGTGAATGTCCGGCATCCACAGCAACGCTCGAGGTGCAAGACTCGACGTCGGCAAAGTGACCGCTGCTACACTGGGAATCTGCCTGAATACTGACCGCCTCCTCGCTGGATATGCTTCCTATCAATGAGAGATGTATAATAAATTCGTGTTTTAAAATAATAAAATGTGAATATCTTTAGACGAGTTAAAAAATTCACGAGAAACATGAGACTGGACAGTCGACTGACCTCGCAGCGTGGGACTGTGCTCGTCAGATAATACTTTGGTGTAGAACACTGAATTGGGCTTCGATTGCCTTGAGCGCCGAATGGATCCATGCCTCTCGAAGTTATCGCTCAGATCGCCATTTTCCCCGTTCAGGAATTCCTTGGCATCGGCTGGAATGGAAAAGAATAATGAGTTCCACGCAAATTTAAAACAACTGACAAATTCTGTGCTCACACAAACGTTTCAATCTCGTTAAAAATTTTAATAATCTTATTTCAAATTGTAATTTTTATAACAAAAAACTAGACATATTGAACTCTGGGGAACATTGTAATTGTGCTGTATATGTAACTTACCAATGGAAGTCTTCTGCGAGCCAACGTCGTCAGTACTGTCCGGCGATTCCTGACCAAAACTGGAACCTTGAGATGAGTTGTCCTGGTTGTCAGCATTCTCACCGCCCTCGCCACTCTTGATCGAACGCTCTCCACGCTCGTTCTCGCGATTCCTCGTCTGTGAGTTGAAAAATATAATTAGTTAAAAAATACTTGGTTCTAAGAAATGAGACCGGAGCTAGCTCAGTGATTCAAGTGTACGTACCCTGGGAACCTTGTTCATCAGTTCGGATCCTGCCCGTCTCACCTTACGAACCAGATTGGCGCCAAAACCTTTCCTGTAGACGAAATAAGGCGGATTGAGTGCACTCATTCGTAAGGGGACCATAACTTTCCAAGCATCAACGGGGGCCGGGAACCAAAAATCAAAAAATCATGCAAACGTGCAACTTTTGGGATATAAATTCGATCGCGGGGAATGGAAGACTTGAGAGAAAATGTCCACTTACGGGGTGCATCCCAAATATCTTCACAGAGAGATATAGTATAAAAACACAAACGGTATTGTCTAATGACTTGCGTTCGCTTAAAAGGATAAGCCGAAAAAATCGAGAATAAAGTGGCGCACTTTACAACACCTGCGAACCGACACTTACTTTTTGGGCGAGTAGTTCTCCATGCGCATGAACTGCTCGATGATCTTGGATTCCAGTTGGGCCTTCTGTCTCTCCAGTTGGTTGACTTTATCCCTTGAGGAAGAATTAACAGATCCGGAAGAGACAATTTAGTCACACTCTCAAATAGCGAGTTTCGAAATAAAAAAGAGTGATTTCGAAACTGAATGAATGACGTAAGATAAAAGGAAACGTAAATATGCGCATGCCAAGTTGGAAACATTCAGAAATATGGTAAAAAAAGTTGCACGATCTATCTATTTACAGTCTTTATCGAACCATCATCCCAGAAACTCACATCACTAGCTTATATTTTGTGTTGGACCCCCCGAACACCCTTTAACCTTTCGACCGTCTGTCTTTCATACACAATGTTGTATACTCTTGAGTCGGACACTCAGCCGCTCCACGAATCACTCGCCGAGTCATCCAATCAGCCGCGGTTGATAAATCGATAAAGACGGTAGATAGTGAGCCACGGATTCAGAATTGGTAAAGAAAAGCGTTCTAATTCTAGGTAACATTGCAGCGGGGTAGAAACACGATGTTGCATGTGATGGGGTGCAGCTATATGTGGAGGCAAAATACTTGGATAAAAACACGTAACAGCGATAGTTGAATTTCTGTTACCAGCAGTTAAAACCGAATTTCCATCCGTTAGTTACGTGTACAGTCAAATCCTTATTATTTGTGGCAACACTAATTTCCGGTTGAGCAAATTCCGCGCAGAGAATTCCCGCGAATGGCAGCCAGCAACAATTGGAAAAGTGTTAGGAATGAAATGGTGTGGGGGAGGAACAGAGAGCAAAGGTGACAGGACAGCGTGGCAATAAAGAAACTCGAATTCAAGCAAAAAATAATATTAACCGTTTTACAAATTAACAAAGTGAGAAAAAATTAGAAAAAATAAAAAAAAATTAAATTTTAGGGAAACGTAATAATTTAGAAAGCCTACCTTTTAAACAATTTAAATTAAGTACCCAATGCCACCAAGAACTGATCCATCAAAAACTACGGATATTATTTCTATTTTCAATTCAATTTAAAACTCTGCAGCTATTTGGAAGTTTTAATTAATTTAATTTTTAACATTTTTATTAAAATATTTACTGTCATCTGGAAGATCATTCCACTGACTTCTGAAAGATTGGAACAAAACGCAACAGTCTTGCTTGCACTCGAGACTATAGGAGGAATTCTCAAGATGGTTAAGAACAAATAATTCCGAAACGACTCCAACGCTGAGTAAAAAACGTAGGGTACTCTCTCCTACATACATGTTGTTCTTTTCCTTTTCGTGAAAGTGTTCCTTGTCCTCCAGGGCCTGGGTGAGCAGCTCGTGGTACTGAGTGAGCAGACTAGACACTTGACTCATGAGTGAGCGGCGTTCCTCATTCAGAGTCATGTTCATATTGGATAGCATCTGAATTAATAAAAATATTATTTGTCATTTGAGATATCTCAATTAAATATTCTATAAAAATTTAACTGGAAAATAGCTACACCGGTGAATATGGAACAAAACTTTTCAATAAAATAAACTGACCTCGCATTTTGACGAGAGCTTGCACACTTCTACGTCCAGAGAGCTAACTTGATCGCGACCGTCTGCCATTTCACCTTGCAGCTCCATGATCTTTAACTTATTCGAATTGTATTCGGTCTTCAAACTCTTGTACTCGGTCTGCAGTGTCTTGTATTCCATTTTGAGATGCTCGTTGTTGGTGTGCAAGAGTCGGAAATCGTCCTATCAAAACAGAAACATTAGTGATCGAAGGAATGAACAGATTGACCGATTCATTTTAAATTTCGAAATCCCAAATACCTTGAGTCGAGAATGCTCCGCTCTCAGATTGCTGAGTGATTTGGAATCCGATTTGAGAAGTTCCTTCTCCTCATCCAGCGATTGTCTCATCTTAAGGATGTCGTCCTGACTGGTGGCCAGCGCCTTGTACTTGTTCACCACCGTCTTGTATTCGACCCTCAAATTCTTCTGCGTGGTCTTGAGTGAACCCAGCTCGTTGAGCAGACTGTCGTACTCAACAGACAGCTGCTCGTGAAGTTTCTGAAGTGCCTCGTGATCGGAAACCAGCGCTTCCTGGGCACCCTGCATCTCCTCTTGACGACGGATCAGCTGCATGCAACAAAGAAAAAAAGAAGCACATTTTAAGAAAAGCTCGCTAGATGGTGTTTGAAAGTATTGGGGCAGCGCTAGTAAAAAGACGGGCACCACTCACCTGTTCTTTTGCAGCTTCCAACAGCGTGTTGTTGCTCTGCAGCGACGAGTTCTGCGAGGTGAGCAGGGCGTTTTGCGAGTGCAGGGTGCTCGTCTCCACTTGGAGTCTGGCCGTCTGAGACTGGAGCATGGAGTTCTGTTCGGTGAGCGAGGTGGCCTGGTGCTGCAAACTGGTGACCTGAGAGTGGAGAGCGGACACTTGCTCTCGAGCGCTACTCAGCTGAGACTTCAAATTACGATTCTCTTCCGAAATGGAAGCACTCTGCGAGAATCACCGCCAGAGACAAGACGGGTCAACGGGAAACGGGGATAAAAACAACGAAAAAAGAAACGTTCATGCGTGAGGACTATGTGGATCTACTACTAGGATAAATCAACAAAAAAATACGGCCCCTCCCCACAGTGCAGGACAAACCCTTAGGGGGAGGCGAGCAAAACGAACGAACACGAAAACCAAACAAAAATGTTTAGATTACCGTTCGCTCATTTTCAGTCAGCTGATCTTTTAGTTCGGTCAAGTGTTTGGCGTATTTCCGCTTCTCAATTTCTACATCCGTGACTCTGTCGAGGGGAGTACAAGTAAACAATATGTTTAAAAATAATAACTAAACTCATTATTCGGGGGTTCGTCCAAGTATGTCAAACCAAAATGGACACACTGTCCACTGACCTTTCGGGCGACGCATTGTTGCTGCGCACCTCCTCCTCGTGGCGTTGTTTGAGCGCCTCGTACTGTCGCACCACCGAACGCAGGTTGTCGTGGATCTCAGTGTTTCGATTGGCAGACTCCTGCAGTCGGCTCTCCAGCGCGTGGATCTTCTCCTCCTTAATCTCAAGACTACGCTTGAGCGCCTCTTCCATCATATTTTCCAGTGCCTTGTAGCGACTTAAAAATACGAAATGTAAAGAAAATTGAGACAATTACGCTATAACTACTGATCGGATTTAGCACACTTCTAAAATGAATTTTTTTAAATGACTGCAGCTGTTGAAATAAAGGGTGTTTATGGTCTAGAATGAGCAATCAACCGCAATCGACTACCTGGGATACGGACACATGAATTGACAACACTTACTCTACGTCCTGGGCCTGCTCGGTGGACATGATCTTGTCCTTGTCCAGTCCAATCTTTTGAAGTTCGGAGGTGAGCTTGTCCAGATCGTTTGCCAGTTGCTGCGTCCTGATCTTCTCGTTGACCAAATCCTGAAAGAACGACATCAGATGGGACACAATTACAATATGACACCCGGATATGCGGGCTTAAGAATTTAACGGAAAACTATTAGAACAATATTTGTCTATTTAAAATTAAATTGGGATACAAATTACGAACCTCCCTTAGAGTGGCCAAAGTCTTCTTGTCGATGGTCGATTGTTGCACCAGGTCCCGGTTATCCTTTTCGAGCTCGGTCACCCTGGTGTTGGAGATATTGTTGCAGTCCGCTTCTTTCGACAGTCGTTTGTTTTCCCGCTCTATGGTCGACATCTTCGAACTGAACTCATCTATCGTTGAATCCTTCAGCTATAAATTTCGAAAAATGATTAACACACACCAAAAAGCACACAAAAGTTATTCTCTAAGTTTCCAATCAAAGCCTCGCATGTTGCAAATCAATTAATAATTTCTAAGCTTTCTTAAACCCTGTAATCTATTCGATATGAATAACTATGTTCGAGATGTAAAAACCAATTACCTCCAAAGCGTGTTTTAATCGAGCGACCTCCTTATCAATGGAAGTCTTCTCCCTCTCCAGCTTGTGATTCTTGGCTTCCAGGTCCGTGTTCTCTCGCTCCAAGTCGTTTAACTTTCTCGTCGACACCTTGTACGACTCGACAGTCTTCTGCAGCTTCTGGTTCTCGCTCTCCAGTTCCTGATTCTCCTGCTCAATTTCTTCCACCTTCTTATTGAACGAGTCGAGACTCTTCTGCATCTTCTGAACTTCAGTATTTAATACGCCAGAGTCCATCTCCATTTGTTCATATTTGGCACGATCAACCTGGAAGGCGATAAAACGAATACTTGCATTTAACAACAAACATTTTAATAATATAATTTCATTCAGTTCATTAATATCGCCAATTAATAAACCTATTACTAAACTAATATATAGAGATTTTTCATTATCAAAACACCTCAAGTTGCATAAAATAATTCAAAATTTGACATTTCAATGATATTCGTTAGTTGAAGAAAAATTCTGATCAATTAAATAGCCAATTCCAATAGATACGATGAGAATACCTTAAAAGCGTCACAGTTTTTCTTCAACAGCTGATTCGCTCGCTGAATTTCTTGTTTCTCTTGCTCCAAGTCAATTATTTTCTGAGAGGAATTCTTAAACGGCTCTAAACTTTTCAACAGCTTCTGATTTTCAATAGTTAAGTAGATATTATCCTGCTCCAATCTATCCACCTGTAAAAACAAGTAAACAACAAAATTTGAGTTCACGTTCATGGTGCATAAATAATTTGCACCGATTCAGGTTGCTAAGGCTTTTTATTTTAAATACGGAAACTATATACCTTAAGACAGGTATTTTGCAGATTTTCTAGAGTCTTTGACAGCCTCTTATTTTCCATTTGTAAATCGCTGTGATCCTGTTCCAACTTCTCGAAAGAATCACACGTCGCCTTGAAAGCTGCGATTGCCTGTTAAGAATAAGTTGCGTAATTAGCACACAAATAATTGGTCGTCTCTCCGAATCGAACAAAGGATATTGAGATTTTTTTACTTTATGCAAATCTGTGTTCTCTCTTTCCATCTGGGTCTTCTGAGCCTCCAACTCCAGGACCTGGTCAGAACTCCGATGCAAACGCTCGCTTATTTTTTCCACCTGCTCCTTCTCAAATTGAAGTCGAGATATTTGGCTCTTCATGTCCTAAAATAGTTAAGATTGTGGTAATTATCAACATGAAATAATGTAAATGAGATAATGAGGGTTATAGATTATTATATAACTTGTATTTTGTGATTAGCATTTTTTTGGATTAGGATTAAGGAGTAATTTAAAAACGGGAGATGATAACCGATTACCTGGTTAGTTTCGATGAGACGTTTATTCTCAGTTTCGATATCTTTGAGACGAACGTCATTGGATTTCTCATTCCTCTGCCTCAAGTTGGTTACGAGATCAACGAGTTGCGTCTTCTCACGCTGAAACGTCAATCAGACAAGAATAGGTTAACTCCTGGACCTAGTAACCAAATTTCCGACGATAAAATATGAGTCCAGACATTAGAACGCACCTGTAGCTCGGTTTGCTGTCGCTCGCTACTTATTCGAACCATGTCCAACACTTGCTGCAATCTTGTGGTCTCTCTCGAGATCTCCTGATGCCGCTGTTCGAATTCCAGGCACTTTTGCGTTTCCTTGTTGTTGTTCTCCAGAAGATGTTCGACCTTCAAACTGAGCCGTTTGTTTTCCTTCTCCAATTCCAATATCTGTTAATTACAAATTTCAAATTTTTGTAATATTATTTAAAAAATATATATATATTAACCACTATGCGAGGGGCACGTCCAGCACCCCGGGTTCGAAACGCCGAGTTTTACAATGCAATGTTATAATTAAATTGCATGTCAACAATAAAGCATGGTCAGGAATAGATTATTTTCAAAAAGAGAAGCATTGATCAGAAACAATTATTACCTTTTCGCCATGTTCATGAAAAGATCCATCTCTTAGCTGATCGATCAATGACAGAAGCCGCTGATTCTCCAATTCCAATTTCATGAGTCGCCCCTGGGCATCCTTATTCAGTTGATCACAAAGACTATCGCCAAGACCTTTGATCATAAAATTAAATTTTAATTTCCATTCGCAATAAAAAAATAAGCATTCCTAATAAAATGATGGTAATGATCATTAAAAATAAATTACCTTGATCTGATGTTTGAAAATTGGTTCATGAAAAGAGAAAACATAAAAATTAGCAATGAAAGTTTGTATTATATAGTTGAATCAAATGACCATGAAATAATCTCGCAGCAGTGCTACATACCTGGCGATGCCTGATTCCTGAGGTGGTCGAGTTCGGCCATCAAATGCACCGACTCGTTCATGCACTGCTTGGTCGACATCTGAAGATGAGCATTTTCCTCCAACAATTCTTGAACGCGATCCCGTTCCATGTCGCGTTCCTTAAAACACACATAAGACAACGTAAAACGAGACTGCTACAACGAAACCGAGAGTAATTTTTCAAAAAACTTTCTAAACCCAATTTATTACCAGAATTAATTCGTTGATCTTGGATTTTAGCTTCAAAATATCGTTCTCCAATTCCGGTATGATCTCCACTTTTTTGCGGCTGTTGTCCAATTGGTCTTCCAACATCTCTTTGGTGTCAATTAATATCCGGTTGTCTTCGCGCAGTTCCTACATTAATTACAATTACAATTATTTACGAACAATTAAAAATATTAAGCTTTACAATAATTCTGATTTTTATTTAAATGATTGATTTCTGATTTTGCAATTCGCCACACGATATAGTTACCTAAAAAATTAATTTTATTTATTTTAAAACAAGTATATATTATGAATTAATTTTACCTCTATTCGAGATTTGCAGAATTCGAGTTCGTTCATTTTGTCTTTGTATCGTTGTATTTCATTTTCCAATTTGTCGACTTTGTTGGCCTGCCAAGTTGAAAATAATTAAATTAGTTCAAACAAATATACACCGCCAATAAATTCAATTAAATTCAATCAAAACCGCAAATGCAATAAAAAAAATTAAGAGTCGCTTTAACCCTTTCTTTAAGTATGTCCAGTTCATCTCGATACGTTTTCGCCGCTCTGGCATCCTGCACCAGCACTAAATTCTAAAAACAATTCATCGACACATAAATTAATACAATTTGCAAACACAAAAACAAATAAAAAACAACAACGATATTTATGGTGAGTTTCGAAATGTACCTCTTGTTTGATTTTGCTCAACTGCTGTTTCGTGTGTTCCAATTCCTCCTTGCATTCTGCCAGAGTTTCAGTCTTGTCCTCCCTAAATAAAATGAAAGAAAGTGTCAAATAATGTTTGACAGTAACTAATGACAATGAAAAGATCATTCCATAACAACTGAATACCCAAGCACACTTACAATTCCTGCCTGAGACGACGAGATTTCGCTTTGCAGTCGGCCAACTCGACACCGTAGTGATGTTTGTCCGAGCCGACCGGAAACGGACAGCTGGGACTCATAAGAACTTTGGCAGTGACGTCGCCGTTGCAGTCCTTCTCCAGCGTCAGTTCGGTGATATTCTAATAGTGGATTGAGAGAAAAGGTGGCGGAAGCAAATTCCTCGTTCGATAAAATAGACGTTGAACGGCCATTGGTAAACATGTGGATTCCATTGAATAATTGATCTACTTACGTGCCACAGATCGTCTCGTTCCTTGATTAGGTTCTTGAGATGTTGAACCAAGATCCGGTACATGACCTCGTGCTGTTCGGACGGGATACCGTTGTAGTCGTTCCATTCCTGGAGCCAGACCGTTTCCGGTTGATCCGTGACCTAAAAAAGAGAAATAAGCCATTTATAAAAATCTAAATGTGGAACCACTAATTATGCAATTCAATTACAACATAATATCAAGTTGTTCAATGTAAAATAAATAGTGCAAGCCATATTTTGGAGCATCGGATGAAAACCACATCGGAAATCTCAATATTAATATCGATCGAGGTCGTGCACCACGGAAATCAATATTTTCGTATGCGCACACAATTTTTATTAGGCGAAACTTGATTGTCGATCACATAAAATGGCAAGGACCAAATTGGAATTTTTTGTGTTCATGAATGCTTCATGTATGTGTGTGCGCGCTGTTTGGGGAAATAAAATATCGATCGATTTTGGTGCCAGGTACCTGTTGGATGCACTCCACGATTGAGTGTTGCGTGGCCAGATCCAGTCGCTTGATTCCGTCCACAATTTCCTCCTTCTTGCTACACTGCACCGCGCAGCCGAGGACGAGCAGGAGCAGCTTCTGCACTTCTTGTATGGACACATCTGATTCGCGAAAAAAACATTAAGATAAATAAAAGGCAACCAATAACATTTTATTTAAATTTAAAATGTCTCTCTGAAAATACAATTATAGCATTTTTTCTTTTCTTACCTGAATTGGGTTCACGACCCAAGCTGATGACGTCAGGCAATCGAACGACGACAAACTGTCCGAGAACATCCTGAAGAAAAACAGAATAAATAGGAAATTTTATTTTCGATATACATTTCAAATTGTCTACCAGGTGAGAAACCACTCATAAACTAATATACAATTTAACTGAAACTAAATAGAGAAAAAGTGTGTCGTGAGAGCGCACATTTCAAAATAAAAATAATCGAAATTGAAATTGCCGATTTTTCAGATAATTTTGCGAGTAGTAATTTTTCTGTAAGTATTTTTGTTAATTCTTGGAAGTAGGGTGGATAGCTGATGGCGAGAGAGAGAGAATCGTTCCGGACGATGCATTTCGGGCAGCTTTCTCTCAGCATATTAAAAAATTCCCTAATAATGAATATAGGAGAATGGCTTTGGTGCAGCGCAAGCGTGCGCCGCAATTAGCGAGGTTTACATTTATCAGGGCAGACCGTTCTCACGACCGAATCTAGATTTTTCCACACAATTCTCGGACATATTCCATCCTCTTTGGTGCGCTCACCAAGGAGGTGTAAAGTTAGATACATATTGGTTGGTACACCGAGTAAGCGGGATTAAAAGTAGAGGGTGGACACAAAAAACGTCATCCAATATATTTATCCTAATAACACCAGAAATATTTCATCGAATCACATGATTTGTTTTTACATTGGAGTTTGGTTATTTTACTTTTTGTATATACTATAACGCGGTGCCACCTGTTCCTGACAATTAAAATCAGCGTGTAACAAGGTCGGCAGGTCGCAATGTACAACATTTCATGCGATTTGATGCAATATTTCAGAAATTTTGATAAAATATTGGACCACACTGCTCAACCAAAATGTGATTTGATTTCCACCAAATTTGCGGCATCAATGCCAGCGTAACAGCCGTCTCTAGTGTCCTCCAACATCGATCAGGAGGAGGTGTCCTCCTGGAGAACCCCAAATTCTGTTTCCAAAAGCGAATTTCTTCGCCATCCTCGTCCCCACAGACTAGCGTCTTCGCCCCCAACATATAGTTTCGCGGTTGGCTGCCCCCGAAATCTGCGTCTATACATACACACGCCTCGTCGCCGAGATGGCTTTGCAAAACTTTTGGAATTTTTGGAGACAGAAAAAAAAAGTTTGTCGAGCGTTGTCGCTCCATAAGGAGTCGACCAGTCGCGAGAATGTAATTGACGTCGCTCGCTCGCACCTTAGGAATTCGTTTGTAGCCAGGCGGCGTTCGACAAGAATTTTACGCAATGCGGTATAGAGAAAGAACTGCTGGATGTGATGGAGCCCGAGAAAAAAAGTCGCACGAGTGAAATTCTTCGGTTTAAGACTATTTTCTTTTAACAAGAGTGGCTCCACTTCAGAAAATGAAGCGTGAGGAACCGGATAAGCAAAATCCTGACGTGATTGTGAAGCAAATGTTCTCCAAAATCAATTTATTCGAACACACGACGTTTCAACTTTCTTACCAACCAGAGGAGATTAATTAATTTAATTAATTAATTTAGCAATGTATTGATCGTTGGCCAATCAGATGGCGACAGTTCTGCCCAAACAAACGAAATCCTCGGGCAAAAATTCCCGCCGGGAATTTATCATCGCCTTATCAATTGCTCGCAGAACTCTGTCGGAACATGAACGCACAGAAGCTGTCTTAACGAAAACAAAATCGTAAAACTGAACGATAAATGTCAGAAGACACAAGTCAACAAATTGTTCGGGAAACAGGCAAAATTAAAAACCAAACACAGTCCTACACAAAAAAAAACTTTCCATAGATTAACATCAATGTATGACTGCGGGGATTTCGTTAAAGCGAAATTTGTGATTGGTCATGTTGTTGTGACGCAGTTTGTTTTCCATAAGATGGGGTCAAAGGATACTGAAAATGCTGTAACGTTTCACGCAAGGTGGCGCTATAGTTCGATGGGCAAATACGCATGTGACAGGATCGCTCCATAACTGTTGGAGCTCGCCCTCTCATAATTAACAAATCCAGCTCAGTCATTATCGGAGCCATAAAAATCCGTAATTGTCGGTTCCAGGCGCACATTTATTATAGAGACCGCCCATTTAATCAAAAATTGTTACCCCCCGCGATCGTGATCCTAATTACCGATAATCTGAACGAACAAGGGTTGAGCACGGAGGTGCGAATCCGCCAAATGATGCGTGGCTACATCGAGCAAACAGGCATAGCTCCGGTGCTACGCGTGATTGCCAACTGTGCCATTGCGTTAGCGCACAGGGGCAGCAACCAAAGAAACTTCGTAACATTTGTCCAAAGAGGACAATCTATTCGATAGAAGCAGGCGATTACGCAGTTTTATTTCCTGACATGACGATCAATCATTAATAGACAATCGCTCAGAATGAAATATATTTTTTTCTGGCCACATCGATTGTCAACTCCATAATGAAATATTACGCGGCCGACACCTTATACTAATGAAACGAAATCCAATTAAACGTCGGCGGTGAAACACAATACAGTATGTAAGAAAATAAATCATCTTGGCATTCTCTCATTCAGTGTGCCGAGACAGCGTACGCCAAGAAACATTTCGCCGAACATGAGGCCCCTTAGCGCGCCCACAAGATCTCTCAACACGGAATAAATTACTAAAATATAACTCAGCACTTTTATCAGGTGAATTAATTAAGACGTGCGAGCACACGGGAAATTAATTAGGTCCAACATCAAGAGTGACAGATAATACAGTACATGTAACACAGGCGTTGGAACAACATGGCTGCGACAGGGGTTTTAATTAATAATTCAAATTCTGTCGAATTTAGTCGCGCTGGGTCGTGTGGTTCAACGATGCATTTAACAATCCGAGAAAATCTTTAAATCTGAAATTTTCAAGAAAAACAGAACGGATTCAATAGCTCAGTTTAATAATATTTTGTTTAGTACAGTAACCACGGAGTAGAGGGGGAAAATAGTCAGGTCATTCAGTGCTAGAGTGAATTATTTGTGAACTAGCAAGGTGCCGTGATCACGGGCTCAATTCCCGACCGAGATCGCTGGAACTTTTAGGACGAAAGAAATTCCTACACATGCCTTCTTCCTTGAAAATGCGAGTATATGATTAGAATATCTAGATACGGGTGGCAATAACTGACGTCACAGATATGGTGAGGAAACGAGGTCTCGAACCGACGAAGCGGAGGGAGGGGTCAGATTTATGCCAAGTGCTGCCCTCTATTGGCGGGCGAGTGTGTTGTTGCCCCTAGTTGCGAGGCAATCACACAATGCACCGGTCGGACATAAGCAATTTAAAAGTTTTTAAATAAGCGATAAGGGCTTGCGGGGGAGGGAAGGGGGATTATTTCTAAGCTGTTTTTGGTTGGAGTACACAATGTTATCCTCTCCCTCCCCCCTAAATTAAGCTTTAATAACGCTGACCTAGAAACTTAGCCAATCAAGGTCTGACTGAAACGTGTTCTCAGCAGGTTCGCTATTTTATGTTAACTTTCCTAATTAAAACTTGAATGTTGTCTCGGCTAGACATTGTTTTATGGCGGTTACCTGCAAGTGCACTCGCTCGTTTGTAGACAAATATAGTCAGGTAATTAAAAACAACATAAGGATTAAAAAAAAGTACAGATTGGATATATTCAGTCTGGTCGAACCTCTTCCCAACATACAGATTTGGTGAATAAGATAATTACGTTTTCTCTAATTATAAATCAAAATGCAAGGACGAATTCCTGGCAAACAAAAAGACATAGCTCAGCACAAGATAAGAAATTCCAACTAGGATTATGTCAAAATATTGTTTCGGTTGTCTTCACCTCTACACAGAGTAGAAATTTTCATTTGTGAATTGCGCATAAATGGTTCGGTCGAAAAGAATAATTGGAATACGGACAATGTGGGCTACGCTTTCGTGGGGACGGTGGCTGCCATTTTCTTTAGCAATAAAATGATGGACGCGAATGGAATGCGGGTGGGCAAGGGAGGAGGACAAGGCGTTGTTCAATTCCCACGCACGCATATATTACGATTCTAGCCATATTGTTACCGCTCTCCAGATGCGATAAGTAGAGAAGAAACAAAAAATAGTAATAAAAACGAACTAATGAACTAAAAAAAACCACCCAAAAGATCCATCAAAGGTGGCAGCCATCTTGGACTGAATTCAGTGGAATTGAAATCAGGAACAGAATTCCGAATTACCGAAAAGAAAATCCGAAAAGAATAAAGCATGCAAATAAGAAGTTTTCAAATTACATTACATTTAAAAATACCATTTTGAATATCAATTTTTAATCCAGATCAGACACACAACTTCGAATGTTAGATTAAATGTGTTGTGAAATTGTTTAACACAATTGGTGTCTGATTGGTGTCGTGGTGACTGGTACGAAAAAATAGATGAATCAGCAGTCAAAAATAGACACCCCAGCTCCCGTCGTCAGCGTTGACGCGTGAGACCGTCGAAATTGGGACACTTGATTTTAATGTGACAATCAAAGAATAGAGTTGCCGGCGGCTGAACAACTTTGATTGCACGTATACAATAATCGCCATTGATAACGTTTCTTGCAATTTTGTGTTTCGCAATTTTTTATTCTCCTTCGTATAATGATCACCTTTGGGTCCGCGCTTGGGGGCGCCACCGTACCTTAAGATGCTATCAAAAACGCATAAAGTAGTCATATGATACATCATGAGAGGGGCCACCAAATTATCAGAGGTCGGTTAACGAATGTTAATAACATTCGACGTCGTGTTTATTTGCATATTGTACAGTGTAATAAGATTAGGGCGGAAATCTAGATGAGCCTTGAATGCAACTAATAAAAGTAAATTACGCAAATATTTAGCGCTCATATATCTTTCATAAATACACAAAATAATTAGATATAAGTAATATTCAATGGTATTAACAATGTATCATTTTAAAAATTAGAAGATGGCGCACAATAATTATTTTTTCAAATTTGACTTTGTGTTTGTTTGTCAATCCTATTGAAAACTCACGAACGGCACAACATAGCGCAAGAAAAATTAAACAGCATGTAGTTCCGCAAATTTCTAGGTTAACGCTACGATTGTCATTTACTGTACCACAAGCCTGAGTAGGATATTCATTAGATAGCATCAGATTCATAAATTTCCTAATTTTTATCCATCAAAATGTTTGCCTCGTGGTGGTGACAAACGCAGACAGCCTCAAGTACACCAACAAAATTGAAAATCCAAAAACCAATTATATCCACAGCTCTGCTATCTTGAGGACTCATTTTCGTATCTGCGTGGGGGGCGCTACGAGCAAGTCCTTCACTCGAGACCGACTAAAACTAGATATTCGGAAACGAGATTTTAATTGCCTCCCCGCAGATTCCCATAAGCTAATGACAATTAACCAAGAACTTGGCTTATTTATTACCAGTACGTGCTTCATGGGTCTATGACGTCTCGACACCGCACTATGACGCATTGTGTCACCATCCTTCAACTAAGTAGTACATGAGAGACCCATTTATGTACATACTTCATAAGGCCATTTCTTAACTTGCAGGTTGTAAGAAAACAGAATGGCACGAGAATCTCAAGGGGTACATCAAAGAAAAGTTGTACTACGCACGACCAACTAAAGAGTCATTTACACGTCTGAGCCTCTCAAGTTCTGCCAAACATAATTGCCATTTTGTGTAGGTCTAAACACGCCTACGTCATTTTGAAATAAATCTCCAACTCGCCAATTCGAACTAGTCCTAATCTCACATGTACAGTGTAGAAAGAGAGACCCGACTTTATCCGTCCAGGCAATTAACCTAGCCCACAAACAGTGCCCCAAGTATTTTATTCGATCGTTAACATGTTGGCGCCACATGGGATCCAACGTCTATGATAAACAATAATAACATACAGAGTAAAAGTACGGACGAGAGATGGCCAGAGCTGACTCCAACTGCGCAGCACATTGTCCATTAGAGGAACAATAGTGGCGAATAAATGGTAGCGAGTAAAGACGACGAAGAAAAAAATCTTAAACAGTGGTTTAACAACTTCCAAGTCTGGCACGCGACCAGACAAAGAAGGCAACAACTTCTACCAGAGTTTTTTTTAAGCAACCGCGAAACATTTCCGTCTTACAGATGAGAACTTCGAAGGCCATCGAAGGTCTCCAAATATGGAATCTACTGGAAGACGTACGACAAGATCACGATTCCACGAGCAGCGAAACAGTCCTCAACGGTTACAAATGTTAGGTGAGGTCTGGTGGAAGCCCATTAAGAAATAATTCCAAAGCAATATTAAGAAACGTGATACAGTACTCGGCATGGCCTCCTAACAAAATTACTATTCTGGTTGCAGTACTATAGAGAGCTTAGTCGACAATTGTAGACTCGAATTAGCATTCGGTATGCGGTGAACTTGTGAAAGCTGCACCGCATGTCGCTTGTGCCAGACGCAGCATGCGTGCCCAATTGATGAGGCCACCTCGAAGGGAAACCGCATTTTCTCATAAATATCGAGAGCGGATAATGAGACGGTGGAGAAGGAGGAGGAGGAGGCCAACTGGACAAGAGGTGAGCGGTCAACAGAGCGGACGAGGAAAAGATTAAGACGAAAACCGAAATTAAAAATTCCAGTTGGGAAATAAATCCCTACAACTGTTTCGTTCTTGTAGAACTACTGTTAGGACGTCCCCCCCAACACTTGCATTGAGTTGACCACTACATCTTGAGTGCACGTCCACACCGATAGATACAGCCGCCAGGTGGAGTCACTGCCGCGTGTAATTTTATCTTCCTATCCTATGTAATAGTACAGAGTCTGTCACGCATTGTGTGATTGCTTTACAACAGGGGCAGCAACATATTCGACAGTTCGTCCGCCGTCATCCCCGAATCTCTGACGAGTTATGACATCTTTATTTTCTTTGCCAAATGTAAGATTTCTTTCGCCCGCAGCAGTGACGTCAACAGAGTTATCAACGTGAGGGTGCTTTATTTTCAGTTTTTTTTCCCGAAGAAAAAATTCCCGAGCATTTTTAAGAGATTCCCACAAGGCGGGGCTGAAGGTACTAGAAGGGGGTGGGACTTGCCAGCAAAAGGTGGTGGTCAGATGACCAGCAGGTGTTGGAAGAGGTGGGCGAGCAGAAACAGTCAATTGTTTTTAACGATCCATTAGAGAAACAATGAACTGGCCAAGTGGTGGGATAAATATGGTCAGCCCACAAATGACAACTAATTTTTTTAGACAACTACGACTATAAACGAACGAGCTGATATCACTTAAGGAACGCAGCAAGATCTTCTGTCCACGAGCCAAGACGCCAACAAGAGTCAGTTTTTAAAAAAACGTCAATCCTCCTGAGATACGCCGGAATTGAAGGATTCGGCAACTTTGAACTGA
>JAQGBY010002761.1:0-21630 GCA_034698785.1 Mycogona germanica | reverse complement strand
ATGTTCACAAATGAGGAGATCGACTTTGAAAATGTCATTCGACCATTTCTCTGCTTTTTCTATTGGATCGGAGCATCGAATTACCAGATAGCACAAAAAAAGTCACTCAAGAAATTAATGAGATTCATCGGCTATGCTTCGATGCTCATCTATGGTATCTGTTGCGTATTCCTTCTTGGTCTATATTTATATTTCATATTTCTGTTTTTCTCTATAAACAGACTGAGAGAGGTACGAGAAAAAATCACCATCATGCTCTATGCACTTTTTCAGGCTATGATCTTTGCCACTTCCGGATTTCCTCTCTATTTCTATATATTGTATCACCGAAAACCGCTCATCGAAATGATTCGAGCCATGAAGCTCGTCACTATCGAAACACACGTAATATCAATAGAACAGTCAATAATGAAAGCCTACTATACAGCTGCAGCTCCTTTACTTGTCTTTGTGGTGGTCATGCTACCTTCCATCTTTAATATTGGAGGTTACGTCTTGGTGGAACTCCTTCCTGCCTTGTCCCAATCGATTTCCTTCGCGTGGCTCGCATTCCAATATATTGTTTACGATTTCGTAGACAAAAATAATCGCGCAACTCTCGGTGTTCTAAAAAAGCTGGAAACAAAATCTGATTTAATCGAACGAGCCATGAACGTCTATTTGACTCACTCCAAACAGTTGGAGCATCTCAGTAGGCTTAACTCCATCTTTTCTCTGCCTCTGTCCTATTTTCTGGTCAACCACATCTTCTTTACACCTGCAATTATCATAATCAATTTTAAAACGCACACACGGCACTTGCCTCCACTTATCCTGGGCTTAAGTGTGATGGATATTGTTCAACTGGTTCAGTTGCTTTTCTTATTGTCTTACACATTTCGACTGAATGCGTCGGTAAGTAGTTGACGTTTAAATATCAAACATCTTTTCACTCAGACAGGATAACATTCGATTCCTCCAACAGTTGCACTAAATTATCAGATGAGTTATGTAAAATGGAGTGACATGTGAATAGGACTGATGCTGGCACAAGTTTAGCTTAAGTTGAAAAAAAGCAAAATTTTATACCATCTTTTTAATAAGATAAAATAGGAGGGAAACACCGGTGGATAATCTAATTATAAACGATGATGGATCTCTGGACGAGATTCATAACTGGCGGTGACGATTAATGTAGATAAAAATAAAAACGAAATCTGAATCAATTACTGTAGGAGGCCCTGTTTTATGTTCAAAATTATACTTATAACACGATTACACAAATCTACAATATAAGTTTAAATTAAACATCAAAAACGAGAATTATCTATATATATAAAAATGAATGTATGTGTATGTGTGTCCTTGATAGACTCGAAAACTACTGGACCGATTTCAATGATTTTTAAAAAAAAAACATTGGTCATAGTCCCGGTCACATTGTTATGGTAACAAAAATGGAAAAAATTGCCCGGATATATTTGTTTTTCGGGATAAACTGGTTTTAGGCTGCCTCTAGCGGACGTCTACTGAACTACGTACGAGGTAGTGTGATCAAGTGGGCTAAAAAATTCCCTGGAAAAATGGACAGCAACGCGTGGCTGGTGATAGTCCCGTTTAGGTTGTTACGGGGAAAACAATGGAAAAAGTTGCCCGGAAAATGGGAAAATTCGAGAAAAACTGTTTTAGCCTGCCTCTTTTCCATTTAACCGGAAGCCACAGCAAGGCGTGGCCCGGGTCAGCTAGTACAGTATAAAAAATAACCTACAGATATTATTGATACAATTTAGCAATTAGTGTTGACTGCACCTGATCTAACGAAAGTTACAATATATAAATAATTATATTAATAAAAGCATTAGCCAGCTTTCGAATAATCCATCCATTCTCAAGGGCAGTTCGTGGTGCAGCCTTTCATCTTTTTAATAAAATATACTAAACCATAAATTGTTCTTGTTTCTGAAAAAGAAATCAATGCTGATAAACTATGCATCCACTTTGACGCTGAATTGTCCTTGTAAAAAGGCATCTCTTCTACAATGTCAGGTAATTTCGACACTTTAGATTGTTGTTATTTCAATGATGTTGTTAGAGCAACTATCCCACACATAATAAAAGATTGGGACCAGGAGAGATGAAATTGTGGTGTAGCAACCTACTCGCTAGCTATCAGAGGGTTCTGAGGGCAGCACCTGCCAGATAGCAGGGCAGCACCTAGTGACTCGCACCTGATTGACACTTTTATTCTAAAGTAGCAATTTCAATTTCACTCGCTAATAAATTCCCTTCCGAGACCTCGGAAGGGAATTTATCCAGTAATAACTAATTTTGAAAGCATCAAATTTTGATAATTTATCCCATAGTTCTCTTCTCCCTGGGTCATAATTTCTAATCGATTAAACTTTATAAATCTCTGAGTATCTGATGAATCGGTTTTATTTTCTTTCAGAAAATGCTCAATCAAGTTATTTACGTGAATTCATTGGTGCACTGTGATCACGGAATTTCGATTCTCGGACCAATGGAACTGGAGCACACCATTATTTTTGATGCGAGTTTTGTAACACCTGTTGAGATTCACCAAACATTAACTACAAAAATGTTTATTTTATAATCTGTATGTAATAATTGACTTCGAAGCAAAATGAATTCATAATACATGTGTTATTTTTCGTTTAGATATTTCTTGTGATATGTGATGTTGCGGCGATGTGGTCAAATGTTGGAGAACTTCTTCAAGGTTGATGAATCTTTGAACAGAAGGTAATATTAGCGAATACATCTACTCGTAGGTGACATGTGAATACCCAAAATGGAATATGATGACTCTTAATGATGATTTTAGCATGTGGCTGTTAGACTTTTCGAATTGGTCGGTAGTGCAAGGTGTTCTATTTATTTAGTAGTCGCTTGAACTATGGAGTATTGTGTAAGAGGTGTCATGTGGTCGAGAGGTTGCGTGTTGATCTCAAAAACTCGTGGTTGCGGCTTCGATTCCGGCCGACATCTTCGGAATTTTTCAGTCGAGAGAAATTCTTTCACTATTCAGAAATTCTTTCGGAATAGCAGTAAAATCATGACCCGTATCTGTAAGATATCGAGACGTCAAAGATCCCTTTCCTAGTCAGCATAGGTTAGGCAAAATTTCCAGGTCGCCCCCTGAAGTTGTTAAATCAATGGCGATTTCCTGTTCCTTTTCTGGTGAATTTTTTTCATGAAATTCCCAATTTAATTTGCTGATTTCTTTACAGGTCAAGACCTTCGTGGTTCATTTTCAACTACTATAGAAAACTAACGACACGATTTTCCTTTTACTATCTGTCATTTTATTGGCCAATTACATAAAGTATTTGTTCTTTGTCGTTCGATCCCTTACGGCAAATCGCTCGATATAAACGACTATTGGATTACATATATCGTGATTAAAATTATGTATTGTAAAAGATGAAGAAATATAAAGAAAAATGAAAAAATATGTACGATAAACAACGTTTACTTCTAATCTTCAGGAAATAAAAAAATTACAGATTTGCAATGTATATATCGTTGTTGCGAAACAATGTATTAAAATATAATTAAGACACAACCAAACAGACAGATTGATTTTAATAGACATCTTCTATAATAGAATACGGTTTTACAAATCATGTGAATTTGAGCGCGACAGAAAAAGTTCAACTGAGCAAACTGGTTCAATAGTATTCAGACATGGGAACAAAATCAACGAGCACAACACGACACAATTTCAAGAAAATACATCTCCTTCTCAAATATTAATACACACATGCGATAAGATACGCAAGTTTATTCGTCATTAATTTGATAGTGCTTGCTCCTCGCTAATTTTTTTTTTAATCTTCCCAATCAATTAATCTTAAATTCTGTAGCAAAAAGTTTTGTAAAAATGTTGTCACTGCTCCAAAATAAATGATGTAATCTTATTTGAATCATGATCATCTATAAAAAAAAATATAATAAGTTATTCACAATTCGAAGGTGACCTAATGTTACATTAACATAATAACTTTGCACACTGAGCCCAGTAGCTTCCATGACCATGACCAGTCGACGGTGGTCAACTGTAGTAACGCTCTGAACCCCCCCACGGTGCTGAGCCACTATGATTTTATTATTATTTTATTAGATAATTTAATTAATGTGAAATATTGATTGTTGGATAGAGTGCATGTTAACTTTTGTTATATCATGTTTGACAATAATCAAACAGAAAGTTGGTTTAGCGACTGACTGTGGTTTCGGCGGTCCCAGGTTCGATTCCCGGAACGACCAGTACTGGTCGTTCCCCCTCGCCCAGTGCCTAAGCACCTTGAGGGGGACGTAACGCCTGCAGTAATAATAATTTAAAAAGATACAGTTTTCAAATCACGTGAATTTGTGCGCGACATCAAAAGTTCAACTGAGCAAAAGTTTAAAATAGTATAACAAAGTATTCGTCGTTAATTTTATAGTGATCCTGGTTGGCTCCTTACTGTTTCTAATACAATTGCCGAACATTTCGAGACCATGCTGACACATCTCTAAAATAAATGACGTAATCTAGTAGAATCATTATCATCTATAAGAAAATATAATAGGTTATTTATTAATCCAAAGTGATTTAATGTTACATTAACCGGAAATTTTGGATTCGGGACAACACCGAATGAAAGGCGAAACGAGTTGCTAACTCGTTTTTATAATTATGTTTTACTATTATTTAAGTAGAAATGGTAATTTCGAAAAATATAGTTTCGAAAAGGCCGGATGTTGAACCGCGGATCTTCGGATTGCCGGTCCAGTGCTCTACCAATGGAGCAATGTGTAGAGTGGAGAATCGATTGGTAGAACACTGGACTGGCAATCCACGGAGCTGTGGTTCAACTCCCGGTCGGTTCCAAACTCGGGTTTTTTTCGCAATTACCAGTTCTAATTAAATCAAATCGAGTTAAATAAAAAGCGAGTTCGTCACTCGGTGTGTCTTTCATTCGGTGCTGTCCCGAATTCACCATTTCCGATTACTACAGAGTCTTTACATCTGAGAGTTCACGATTGTCAATTGAGAGCCGATAAAATGAACTCATCTTCATCAAATAGATTGTCATTCGATAACTAGATTATATATTGAGCAATAAATCTAAAGTTATCGGAGATTGGCAATACTTACTTTAGACAAACCTTTAGAATTCACACCAAATACCCCAGCTATTTCAATTTTAGGCGCTTCGTTCAAAGACATCACGTAGACATTATAATTGAGAAATTGCTGTAAATTTATAGCCAAAATTGACATATTAAGATTGCTGTCATTTTCAACAGGGCCGACATTTTGGTCATTCTCAAAATCAACTTCGGAACAACTTCTGAGGAAATCAAGTTCTCAACTGAGGATTGCTGAAAACCTAATTTTCGTCATCACCAAGTTGATGATCAAATTCTGAATTTGACCGCAAATTCTTAAAATGATTATCGTCTGCTTTGATAATATCGAGCTACTTCATTATGTCGATTTTATGATCGATTCGGCGATTTCTGGTAAATTCGAGATTATAAAAGCTAAAAACCATGATAAATGTGGAATATAAATTAGATACCATGATGGGCGCGGCCATCTTGTGCAATGAAATGCAATGTAGTAAAATTAAATTCATTTTATTTGTGCTTTAGATAAATTGTCATGGGACATAGTTAAGTTAGATTCTGACAGTTCAATACGAGATTCGAAATTACCTGACAAATGGATAAAGAGGAAAACCTTCGTTTCATCTGAACTTGTGAAATAACCATTTGACGTACCAGAACTTTATGCTAGGGAGATTATAAAATGTTTATTTCAAGTTTGTTTTAGTAAATTAATAAATCAAGAATAAGAAATATTTTAGCGCTACATTATTTTTATGGATTTGCCACATGTCCCCTCAAAACTACAACGGCATTGCACACATCAAGAAATATACTCTTATTTTATATACTCTGTAAAAGAATTAAACTAATTGAATTGATATTTGGGTTGGTACCAAATGACATTGCCAAATGGTCAATCAATAGTTAACGATACAGAAAGTTAGAAACAATATTGATAGTTTTAAATATCCAATAATTTTTGTTACATCTTGTTTGACTAAAACTTTCGCTGAATTCATGATGTACTTACAAATGTATTATGTTGATAGATATTCACCATTGTACAGAGGAGTAAAATAAATTGCGATGTGTTCACGAATATTGTGAAATTAAAAATAAAATAATTTTCTTCTGCCAACCTGTTAACATCAAATGGAGAGTGAATCAAATCTGGTAGCCACAAAAGTTGGTTTATAAGAAATAATAGCAATAAGGGTGAACAAATACTGTTTAACAAAGAGGTTATTTTTGTGTGCCTTAAATGTAGGGTTTTTATGAGTTCCAACCGAAATTTCATTTTGGATGGAGTTGACGAGTATTTTAGATTATCCAACGAGGTTGCATTGGAGAGTCGGATAAAATCAAAGAGGATCATTTGAGCCCCGAGCCACATCCACATAATCAATTGATCTGGAATATTCATACATGATCTAATCAAATATGCGTGATCGCGGTTGTTAAAATAGTTGTGTATGATAACTGGAAAATCACGCAAGTGAAAGAATATAATTAAAATAAAAATGATATATGATTTTAGTTTCAGCCGTTGTCATGCATGCATTTCTACATCAAAGTTCTTTATCGCATCAATAAGGTCACATAATGTTTGTTTATGTCGAAATAGATGCATTTGGATGAGACTAGAGCCGCTAATAGACATAAATAATTTGAACATTACCACAAGTGTAGGGAAAGTTTCATTAGTTATTATTCCATCAATTCGTGCACTCACGAACAAATATATTATTAAGATAGATCCAGCAATAATAGGTAAGCCATTTATGATAATCAGCAGAGAGCATAATATTCCAAAGTACTTGAATAATTTGATGGTCCAAAACATTTTGATGACACTCTGAAAACTCGATATTCCAATAAAATAAAAGAAATACGAAAATGGGAGAAGGATCTCCTTGAAAGTTGTATCAGTCATATTAAATGTTCGCGTTGGGTCAAATTAAAAGAATTGCTGAATTTTTATGTTTATCAATTTTTATGTATATTTATAAATTGAAAAATGGTTTCAATTATGCCGCCAAATTACAATTAGGTTTCACTTGCCAGTTGCTTTATTCAACCGTTACTTTAACCAAGTACAAATTTATTAGAGGTGTCGAGAGGAGTTGTAACGCGTCTTAATCAAAGACATACCAATCGCGGTTTCGAATCCGGCCGACACCTTCGGAATTATTCGGGCGAGAGAAATTCCTTCACACACATTCTTTTTTAATAGAAGTAAAATCATGACCCGTACTTGTACGATATCGGGACGTCAAAGATCCATTTCCAAATCAGCTTAGGTTAGGCAAAATTTTCCTGGGGTGTTTTAAGATGTTCAATCAACGGTGAACCTTCTTAACAAATATTTTATTTGCAATTTTACTAACCATCTTTAACAATGGAGTTGTAAATTTCAGCGAACCAACATATTTTCAATGTTTAAACAACCTTATATGATAACAAAGACTCAATCCAAAACTTTTATTCACTGACTATTCCGCATTGTTTGCTTTAAATGTTTAATTTTAATGTCAAATATGAGGTTATTGTGCACTTTGGACAGAAATGACTATTGTTGAATTCCGTGGGTGTAACCTCCAATTGCGCTGTACTCTTCAAGGCCGAGCCAAGATGGCAGAACAACAAAATTGCTAGGCCTATTCTCGGCTTTAAGACGGGATGATTTTGGCCACATGGGTACGAATCTTCATCTCATGGGAGCAAAAGACTGTCGCATTCCGGTTTAAACTGAAACATCACATACTCAATTAGTGGCTCCTATGTGACTTTTTTGATCCCATCTCATGGCCCGACATGAGATCTATTTTCACTAAGCAAAGATTTAGCGCCATCACTTGAGCGTGCATTAACATGAAAGCCCCTTCTTCTACTTCTATTAGGAGCTGGGCACATCCAGAGTCCCCGATATCAACATTACGACCCCCCTTCAGAATTCTTAGCAGCAACCTTAAACTGTCTCCAAACCCAGTTTTGACAGCATGTCCAAGACACTTTCACTTCTTCCAAATCTACAGCTAACACATCTCGCGGCTCTTCATTGAACTATTTCAATTTCCCCTACAAGCCCCACATGGTGAGGATCCCAAATGGAACTGCGGTATTCAAGCAAATGAACGTTTTTCGAACGTGTACAGCGATCGCCCCTTTTGCATTCATCGTGATTACATGACAGCATATCCTTTAATATCGTAAGTTTATCTTAAGTTTTAAAAAAGCAAAATATTATACTATTTTTTATTTAAAGACACAAATTGTTATTGTTTCTGAAAAGGAAACCAATGCTGTTAAACTACGCATCCGCTTTGACGCTGAATTGTCCTTGTAAAAAGGCATCTCTTCTACAATGTCAGGTAATGCCAACACTACGTGTATAGATTATTTCAATGATGTTGTTAAAGCTACTATCTCACACATAATAAAAGATTGCGACCAGGAGAGATGAAACGTGACTCATATCTGTTTTTTTATTTTTATTTCAACGTTGCCACATTTATGTGAAATACAGAAACATAATAATAAAAAATAAGGTACGAGCAACACAAAGGATATCGGGCCCTCACATCATAAGTGATTTCTGAGAGCCCTACAATTGGTAAAGTGCGAAAAAATGTGTTCGACACCGCAAAAAAGAATCAATTTAAATAAACAATTTGTTTCAAATATCTCCGTCTATACTCCGTCTGTATCTACCATTAATTATGTAACATAATTATTTTTATATAAGTTTAACACTTTAATTTTGAAAAATGGGGCAAGTAGCAATTTCTCTCCTCATAAAAATCCTGAGGTCTCGACTGGGATTTTAGCAACTAATAATTAATTTTGAAAACATCAAATATTCCAAGTGGATCATAATTTGTAATCGATTAAACTTGATAAACATAATGTATGTAGGTGTTTCAAAGCCGGGGAAGCTCTGCGTATCTGATTATCCGGTTTTCTTTTCTTTCAGCAAATGCTCACTTTTGCCATTTGAAATTTTTTATTATGTATATTTGTACTAGGATATATGATATAAATCTGATCAACACACTAAGAGACTTCATATTAAATTTGGAATTTTTAAATTTAAAATTATATTTGATTCTCGTCTGATTGCCATCGCGAAAGGGAGAGGATATCTTTGGTGAGGATTTCCTTGGAGATAATTTCTTCGTTCATTGTTTTCTTCCGAATTAAAGCCATGGGTCCCGTGTCCGTACGAGATACACGTTGAAGATATGCCTACCTAGGTATCGAACCTAGGCTAGGAAAAATTACTAGGAACTCAAATTTATTCTGTGCACGTTTTCATATTTCTATTGACAGTACTTGAGACAGGCTTAAACACTAGTACTGATATAAAACCCGTTAAGATTTAATTTTTGATTCTGCGTTATCTTCATGAAGACAAAAAAATCGATTTTCCTGGGGTTAAACGTAGGGAATATGATCTGTTGAATTAGAATTGGAATTTTAATAAACGTAAGTTTATTCGTCATTCGTCGGATAGTGATCCTGGGGTTCCACAGATGTTCGAGACCATGATGTCATTGCTCCAAAATAAATGATGTAATCTAGTAGAATCAGTATCATCTATAAGAAAATATAATAAGTTATTCGCAATTCGAAGGTGACTTAATTAACATAATAAGTTTGCACACTGAGCCCAGTAGCTTCCATAAGTAGTAATTGTTATCATATCTGTTCAGTCGAATGAAAACCTTTCTTTGCTTCACAGAAAAACCCCATTTAAAATAAATATTTATGTATCCCATACTTCGCTGGACATCGCAAAAATATTCTCATTTCACCTTTTTTACACAGAAATGATAAGATTTATAAGCATTATTTGCAACATGAAGAAAACATTTAATAAGGAAGACAAGGAGAGACTGAGATGAATGTGGTTCATGCCCATCAGGGGGATGGTGAGGGGTTGGACCCCTCGGCTCATTTTTCGACCATCTTTGTAGCTTTACTTGAGCTGTTTTCCTTTTACTTTATTATTTTGACATACATTTTTCATTGATGAGCAATATCGGCGCATCGAATGAATAATCAATACTCAGCTTTACAAATAAATCATTATTAGATTTGAAGAGCAGATTTTAAAATTTCTTAAAATTGGGATCTTAAACATCTGATATTATACATCTGAGGATTATCAATCGGAGGTCAATAAAATTAACTCATTTTCATTTGTCAAGGCAAATGATTTGTCATTCTATATCTAGATGATATATCGAATAATAAATCTAAAATTATCGGAGATTGGTCATACTTACTTCAGTCATTCCATCAGAATTCACCTCAAAGATCACAGCTATTTCAATTGTAGGTGATTCGTTCAAAGCCAGCACGTAAACATCATAATTGAGTAATTGCTGTAAATTTTAAACCACCATTAATTATAATTATAATTAAGTTAGGACATCTCGATGATAAAGTACGACTCGTCGTAGTGTAGTTGGTATAACATCTTCACTTCAAGGTCCAATAAACAATAAATACAGTATTGAAGTTACCTGACAAATGGATAAAGATGAAATCCCTCGGTTTATCTGAACTTGAGAAACAGCAATTTGACGTACCAGAACTTTATGCTAGGGAGATTATAAATGCACAAATTTATTTAAAGTTTGTTTCAGAATAGTACTTAATCGAGAATAACAAATATTTTATCATTGCATTAATTTTATTGATTTACCGCATGCCTCTTTAGAACTGCAATTGCATTGCACACATAAAAAATATACTCTTATAATTAAAATAATTAATATAATTGAATTGATCTTTGGTTTGTTTCCAAATGGCATTGGCAATCAATAGTTGACTACAGAAATTTAGAAACAATATGGATGGTTTTAAAAGTATTAAATAAATTTATCGTACGAATCGTCGTAGCCCAGTCGGCATTGCCACTGACTGTGGCTCGGCGGTCCCGGGTTCGATTCCCGTCGGAGGATCTCGAATTTTCCGGTCCCGGGATATTGGACGTGGTTCTCTCATAGTGACTAAGCACCAAGAGGTGTACAGAACCCCTGTAGTGCGGTTGACTACAGTTGATTGTAAAAAATAAAATAAAATGCAGAGTAATTCTTGTTTGATTAATTCTAACACTGAAAACATGATGTACTTACATTATTATTATGTTGATAGATATTCACCATTACACTGAGGAATAATATAAATTTTGGTGCGGTAACGAATATTGTGAACTCATAATTCATAGAATTGCTTTCTTCGAACATTTTACCATCAAATGAAGAGTGGACCAAATCTGGTAGCCACAAGAGTTGGTTTACAAGAACCAATAGCAAAATGGGTGAACAAATACTTTTTAACATCGAGGTTATTTTTGCGTGTCTTAAATGCAGGGTTCTAATGATTTCCAACCGAAATTTCATATTGGATGGAGTTGAAGAGTATTTCAGATTATCTAGCGAGAATTCATTGACCAGACGGATAAAATCAAAGAGGATCACTTGAGCCCCGAGCCACATCAATGTTATCAATTGATTTGTACTATTTAGACACATTTGCAAATAAAGGCTATTGGAAGTGTTAAAAAATTTGTGAACTGTCAACATAATTGTGAGTAAGTAAGTGAATATAATTAAACTAGAAATGATAAAAGATTTTAATTTCAGCCGACGCCTTAAATGCATTTCCACGTCAGCGTCTTTTATCAATTCAATTAAATCACATTTTTTTTTCTTATTTCGAAATAAATGAACTTGGATGAGATTGCTGCCGGAATCAGAAATAATCGCTTTAAACATTAACAGAAGTCCAGCGAAATAATGATCAGCTATCGCTATTCCATAAATTCGTCCCAACAGGCAAAAATATATTACTGTGATATTAATAGCAATCATAGGTAAGTAATTTATGATAATCAGTAGGGAACATAATATTCCAAAGCACTTGCAAAATGTGATGGTCCGAAACATTTTGATGACACTCTGAAAACCCGATACTCCAATAAAATAAAAGAAATATGAAAATGGGAGAAAGATCTCCTCAAAAGTGGATTCAGTCATGTTATGTTTTTCCTTGGTCAAATTAAAAGATTTACGAAAAATTTTATGTATAATGTATTTAGAAATTGATAAATTGTTTCAATTATGGTGACAAATTACAATTTTGGACCTCAGTTGCTTTAATCAACCGTTATTCTGGGCCAGTACAATTTTACTGACCTAGAAGCAATGGGAAAGGCAACGTTTCGAAAATCAATTTTAACAATGGATTTGTAATTTTCAACGAAGCAACATATTTTCAATATTTAAACTATCATTTTTATACAAGCTGTGTCTGAAACAGATACTCAATGCAAAACTTTTATTCATTGACTGTTTCGCATTGTTTGTTTTCAATGTTTATTTTTAATATCAAATATGACGTTTATTATCCGTATTGGTCATATAGGATAAAGTTCCCACTTGTTTGATTTTTCCTTTTCTGGTCCTTTTCCCATTTTTGGTACGACTCGTCGTAGTCCAGTCGGCATTGTGTCTGGCTGTGGCTCGGGGGTCCCGGGTTCGATTCCCGGCGCGGGCTCTCGAAAATGTCGATCCCGGGGTACTGATGAATTACAATTGGCATTTAAATAAACGTGAAGTTGTTCGTCATTAATTCGATTGTGGATTTTGGCTTGCTCCTGACTATTTTTAATTCAATTACACACCATGTTGTCACTACTTGATTTGATGTCGAGACCTTTCTTTATCTTCAGGGGGGGCATATCCCGTCACTCCCCTCCTAATGAGAGGGAGGACTCCGACCACCCCCAAGCCTGGACGAATCCAGCGTCTATTTGGGGGTGGACCCCAATTAATCCTAGCATTTAATTTCCGAAAGAATTTTTACCCATTTTGATATCCCTCCTTATTTGACAACTAACTAATTGAAACAAAGCATTCAAAAGCAATAAATTAATTTTATTAATCAAATCGAACGATGGGCCTTTAAAGAGAAAGGGGAAAAGAGGAGGACGGCAATCCACGCTACCCAGACCGGATCAAAAATATAATTCCACGACACCATCTTGAAACATCTTTAAAATAAATGATGTAATCCAGTAGAATCATTATCATCTATAAGAAAATATAATAAGTCGTTAGTAAGTCGAAGCAAGTTAGTAAGTTGCAGCTTTACAAATAAATTATTATTAGATTTATAACACAGGTTACAATCCTGTATTAAATAGTACACTACAATGAACTGAAAAAAATGATACGACTCGTCATGACCCAGTCTGTATTGTGTCTGACTGTGGCTCGGCGCTCCCGTGTTCGATTCCCGGCGTGGGCTCTCTAAAATTTCGATCCCGGGGTACTGGACGTGACCATCGCACAGTGTCTAAGCACCGAGAGGGGGTACAGAAACTCCTGTTGTGATATACACGTCAGTGAATTAAAAAATAAATAAAAAAATAAATCAATAAGTTTAGAACGCAGGTTTTCAAATAAAATTGCACTTTGCACAGCTCTTCTATCTAACATAATTTCTCAATAACTACTTCCTCATAATATTAGTACTCGAAATTTATTTAAAACAAAATTAATGGTAGGTTTTCAATGCAATTTTCATAATTTTTGTGCTGATCATAATTTTACATTCACTTTTTTTCATTTGAAACCAATTTTGGTTCATCAATGTGCCAGAGGTAGATTGGCATTTTAAATTCACAGAGGATGTGAGCGCTATAACACAATTAGCGTTTCATTGACTTACGTGAGCGTCAACGACAACATACTCAATACTTACAATTGGGATCGACATATTAAACATCTGATATTATGTATCTGAAAGTTAACGATTGTCAATCGGAAGCCAATAACATGATCTCATTTTCATTGGGTAAAGGCAAATAATTTGTCTCTGAAGTTGTGCCCGGGACAAGAAAAGATGAACAAGAGTTGGCGAATAACTTTTCTTTACTCCAACTATTATTTAAAAAATGAATTAATTGAAGTAGAAAGACCTGGGAACTGACGATACAACTATGACGATGACGATTCACATCCAAAAAATTTACCACATCTACATCTCCTATGGAATGAATTATAGAACAATAAATCTAAAGTTACCGGAGATTGGCAATTCTTACTTCAGACACACCATCAGAATTCACCCCAAAGATCCCAGCTATTTCAATTGTAGGCGCTTCGTTCAAAGACATCACGTAGACGTTATAATTGAGCAATTGCTGTAAATTTAAAGCCATCATTAATGTATTATTAAGATTTCTGTTATTTTGATATAATACAATTTCCTAAGAGTTACTTATAGCAAATTACTATAATAATTCCTAGTATATTTTTGAAAGGGAAAGTCCAATACACAATGGATGCAGTTTTGAAATTACCTGACAAATGGATAAAGATGAAAGCCTTTGTTTCATCTGAACTTGTGAAACAACAATTTGACGTACCAGAACTGTGTGCTAGGGAGATTAGAAAACATTTACTTTAAATTTGTTTTAGTAAATTAATAAATCAAGAATTAGAAATATTTTAGCGTTTTTTTTATGGATTTACCGCATGGCTATTCAGAACTACATTTTTAGACACTAATATTTAGACATACAAACATCAAGAAATATACTCATTTTAATTATTTAAAAGAATTGAATTTCTATTTGAGCTGTAACCAAATTACATTGACAAATTGTCAATCAATAGTTGACAACTACAGTTTTACATGCACAATATTTTTTGTTCGATCTTGTTTGACTAAAACTCACGCTCAAATCATGATGTACTTACAAATGTATTATGTTGATAGATATTCACCATTACGTTGAAGAATAAAATAAGTTGCGGTGCGGTAAGGAATACTGAGATAAGATAACTATAGTCTTTTATTTCAGTCAATAGAGAGTGGATTATATCTGGTAGCCACAAGATTTGAATTATAACAGCTAATATCAATAAGGGTGAACAAATACTTTTTAACATCGAGGTTATTTTTGCGTGTCTTAAATGCAGGGTTTTAATGATTTCCAATTGGCATTTCAGATTGGATGGAGTTGACGAGTATTTTAGATTATCTAGCGAGATTGCATTGGAGAGTCGGATAAAATCAAAGAGGATCATTTGAAAGCCAAACCACATCCACGTTATTAATTTATTTGTAATATCTAGACATATTTGCAAATAATTGTTATCGTAAGTGTAAAAGAATTTGGGAATCATCAATAGAATTGTGAGTAAGTAAGTGAACATAATTAAACCAGAAATGATAAAAGATTTTAATTTCAGCCGGTGCCTTAGATGAATTTCAACGTCAGTTTCTTTTATCAATTCAATTAAATCACATAATGTTTGCTTATGTCGAAATAGATATACTTGGATGAGACTGCTGCCACAATCAGTAATAATCACTTTAAGCAAAAGCAGAAATAAAGTGAAAAATTCATCATTCATCATTCCATTAGATCGTGCTAACATGAACATACTTAGAGTTAAGATAGCTGTAACAATCAAAGGTAAGCTATGTATGAAAATCAGTAGGGAACATAATATTCCAAAGCACTTGCAAAATTTGATGGTCCGAAACATTTTGATGACACTCTGAAAACTCGATATTCCAATAAAATAGAAGAAATATGAAAATGGGAAAAGGATCTCCTCAAAAGCGGATCCAGTCATATTATATTTTTGTCCTTGGTCAAATTAAAAAGAATTGCTATAATTTAAAAAAAATGTTAAGTAAAATAAGTATTATGAATTGAAAAATTGTTTCAATTATGGGGACAAATTACAATTTTGGACCTCAGTTGCTCTAATCAACCGTTACTTTGAAGAAGTACAAATTTACTAACCAAGAAGCAATGGGAAAGGCAACGTTACAAAATGAAAATTTAACAATGGAGTTGTAATTTCCAGCGAAGCAACATATTTTCAATATTTAAACTATTGTATCATTTTTATACAAACTGTATTTGATACTGAAAGACTCAATGCGAAACTTTCATTCATTGACTATTTTGCATTGTTTGTTTTCAATGTTTATTTTTCATGTCAAATATCACGCTTATTATCCGTATTGGACATATAGGATAAAGTTCCAACTTGTTTTATTTTTATTTTTCAGGTGACTTTACAGAATTTCCCAATTTAATTCAATGATTTAACTTTACAGGTGATGTGCGCGACAAAACTAAAGTTTAATATAGTACAGCAAAGTAGACGTCAGTTTGAAGCAGGGGGCGTTCAGACATGGGAACAAGATCGGCGAACACAACACGACACAATGTCAATGACAATGTTTGGTTCTCATTTTTGTTACTAATTCACAACATAAAAAGGATTTCCCAAACGAGGTAATTTTCGAAACACGATTGAATATAGCAATATTTGTTTTATTTTCAGGCGTGAATTAACAGAGAAATTATTACTGTAATAAAATTTTCAAGCGGTCCTACGCCTGCTTTGTTTTCGGTAAACTTTTGCCATTTGAATATATTAATTATTTAATTTAATCTTTTATTTTTATTTTATTATTTTATTCAATGTGGTAGGCATGTAAGGAATACATCAGCTAATTTTCGGGAAACAAAATACACACACACACAAAAGGCAATCTCATTCGTCCCTTTTGCGTCATTTGAGAGTAGCCAATTGATGAGATCGCAAATTTTTTCCTGCTGTTGGACATTTTATCTGAAATGGCGATCTAAAAATTCTCTGCTAGTGGCAGAAGATTCTTCGTGCCTCTTTTTGACTCCCAAGACCTATTGTCCTTGATCATGACAAAGACTATAATCGTGGGCTACCGATCAGTTTACCTACTTGTCAACAATACACAATACAAATTAATATAAAAACTACTAGCAAAATACAAAGCTAGTCCTAGTCCAAAACTTTCATACAAAAAGGCAAATAGAAAATATATTACGGCTCTGCAAGAAAGCTCCCCACTTGTTGAACACAACCGAGTGGTGGACACTTCAAAACGATTTTGGGACGTCAATCTTGGATTTCAATTTACCTTTTCTCACTATGTCATGTTTATATCCAAATTCCATATAACGGACTTAAGGTTAATTGGCGAACATTTAGGAAAATACCATGTGTTGGGAGCAGCATATGTCTGTGTTTGCTAATAAAATAGCTGCTGACAAAAACAATTTTGCTGGGGTAAGACGTACTTACAATTGACATTTAAATAAACGCAAATTTATTCGACAGTAATTCGATAGTGGCTCTGGCTTCCTCTTCACTGTTTTTAATTCAATTACACACCATGTTGTCACTGCTTAATTTGATTTCGAGACCATCTTGAAACATCTCCAAAATAAATGGTGTAATCTAGTAGAATCATTATGATCTATAAGAAAATATAATAAGTTGTTAGTAAGTGGAAGCAAATGTTACATTAACATAAAAAAATTAGCTTTTGTTTTAGCACAGTAGTGCGCAGCTTTACAAATAAATCATTATTAGATTTAAATCACAGGTTGCAATCCTGTAGTAAATAGTACACTACAGTGAAGAGGAAAAAAACGTATGAATCGTCGTAGCCCAGTCGGCATTGATCGGTCTGACTGTTGCTCGGCGATCCAGGGTTCGATTCACGGTGTGGGCTCTCGATTATTCGATCCCTGGGTACTGGTGAAAATGTGCCTCTCACATAGTGCCTAAGGACTGAGAGGGGTACAGGTTCTTCCAGTTGTGATCCGTCACTTCAGTGAATTAAAAAAATAGGACACAGGGTGAAAAAGCTGCCTATGCAGGCCTGTTTTTGTAACTATATGATGTTGAAGGAGTAAACTATTGCATGTTAGTAGATGTAGTCTAGTAGCATGTTAAAAGAATTTGGGAATCATCAATATAATTGTGAGTAAGTAAGTGAACATAATTAAACTAGAAATGATATAAGATTTTAATTTCAGCCGGCGCCTTAAATGCATTTCCACGTCAGTGTGTTTTATCAATTGAATTAGGTCACAAAATATTTTCTGATGTCGAAATAGATGTATTTGGATGATAATGCCGCCGTAATCAGTTATAATCATTTTAAGAAAAACCAGAAACAAGGTAAAATTTTCATAATTCATCTTTCCACTAGGTCGTTCAAACATGAACAAAATAAGCGTTATGGTAGTTAGAAAAATCATAGGTAAGTTATTTATGATAATCAGTAGGGAACATAATATTCCAAAGCACTTGCAAAATGTAATGGCCCGAAACATTTTGATGACACTCTGAAACCCCGATATTCCAATACAATAGAAGAAATATGAAAATGGGAAAAGGATCTCCTCAAAAGTGGATTCAGTCATCTTATGTTTGTCCTTGGTCAAATTAAAAGAATTACGAGTTTTTATGTTGTTTAGTAAAATGTATTTAGGAATTGAAAAATTGTCAAATTACAATTTTGGACCTCACTTGCTTTAATCAACCGTTACTCCGAAAAAGTACAATTTTACTAACCAAGAAGCAATGGAAGCAATGGCAACATTTCGAAATGCAAATTTAACAAAGGAGTTGTAATTTCCAGCAAAGCAACATGTATTCAATATTTAAACTAGCTGTATCTGAAAACAAAGACTCAATGCAAAACTTTTATTCATTGATTATTTCGCATTGTTTGTTTTCAATGTTTGTTTTGAATGTCAAATATCACGCTTATTGGTATCGTATTGGACAAACAATGTTCCAACTTGTTTTATTCTTCCTTTTCAGGTCACTTTACAGAAATTCCCAATTTAGTTCAATGATTTCTTTACAGGTGAACACGTTCGTGGATCACCTGTCTTTTTTTAATCAACCGTTACTTTGAACAAGTACAATTTTGCTAACCAAGAAGCAATGGGAAAAGGAACGTTTCCAAACGAAAATTTAACAATGGAATTGTAATTTCCAGCGAAGCCACATATTTTCAATATTTAAACAAACTGTATCGAGTCAATGCAGAACTTTTATTCATTGACTATTCCGCATTGTTTGCTTTTAATGTCAAATATCAGTTTAATATCTGTTTTCGACATATAGGATAGGACTTGTTTTATTTTTCCTGTTATTTTTCTGGTGAATTTTCTTTTATAAAATTTCCAATTTAATTCACTGATTTCTTTACAGGTCAAGACGTTCGTGGTTCATCCTCAGGGGTACAGAATCTTCCTGTTGTGATCCGTCACTTCAGTGTTACTATAGAAAACTAACAACACGATTTACATTTTATGGTTTTGTCACTTTATTCGCCATTTACATAAAGTATTTGTTCTTACTTGTTCGCTTAGGGCAAGTCGGTATAAACGACTATTCGGTTATTTATATCTTGATTAAAAATGTGTTAAAGATCATCGGTAAACAACATTTAATTTTGATCTTCAGGAAATAAAGAAATTGCAAATTTGCGATGTATATCGTTGTTGCGAATATAATTAAGATATAATTAAGACACAACCAAAGTGGCAAATATGATTTGAATAGAGTTTCGTCACACATGTTATATAATAAAATACAGATTTACAAATCACGTGAATTTGTGCGCAACAGCAAAAGGTTAAAAATGTACAACACGTCAATTTGAAGCAGGGGGCGTTCAGACATGGGAACAAGATCGGCGAACACAACACGACACAATGTCAAGAAAATACTTTTCGTTTTCAAATAATTCGCGAGAGGTAGAGGATTTCTTTGGTGAGGATTTCCTTAGAGATCATTTCTTCGTTCATTGTTTTCTTCGGAAGTAAAGCCGTGGGGGACCTGAGTCCGTACGAGATACACGTTGAAGATAAGCGACCTACCTAGGTATCGAACCTTGCTTTAATTATTTAAACATTATTCTTTACACGTTTTCATATTTCTATTGACTGTACTTGTGACAGGCTTAAACACAAGTACTGATATAAAATCCGAAAAAATTAATTTTTAATTCTGCATCATCTTCATGGCAACAAAAATATCGATTCTGCTGAGATTAAACGTAGGCAATATGATCTGATGAATTACAATTGGAATTTTATTAAACACAAGTTTATTCGTCATTAATTCGATAGCGATCCTGGCATGACCCCAATTGTTCGAGACCATGTTGTCACTTCTCCAAAATAAATGACGTAATCTAGTAGAAGTAGTATCATCTATAAGAAAATATAATAAGTTATTCGCAATTCAAAGGTGACCTAATGTTACATTAGCATAATAAGTTTGCACACTGAGCCCAGTAGCTTCCATAAGTAGTTATTGTTATCATATCTGTTCAGTCTAATGAAAACATTTCTTTGCTTCACAGAAAATCCCCATTGAAGATAAATATTTATGTATCCCAGACTTTGCTGTACATCGCAATAAAATTCTCACTTCCCTTATTTTACACAGATATGATAAGATTTTTAAGCATTCTTTGCAACATGAAGAAAACATTAAATAAGGAAGACAATGTGGGACTGAGATGGGGGAGGTTCAGGGAAGAATTTGCCCACCCTCTCGGCTCATCTGTAGCTCTTCTACCTGACATTATTTCTCAATAACTACTGTCGCAATTTATTTTAAACAATATTCACGGAAGCTTCTTTTTGCAGGCAATTTTCATAATTTTTCTTCACAATTTCACTTAAACTTATTTTCATTTGCGAACAATTTCTTCTCGTCAATGTGACAGACGTAGATTGGGAAATTTAAATTCAAAAAAGGTGTAAGCGATATTACACAATTAGCGTGTACACCATTGACTGACGTCAACGACAACATCTAAAACATTTTATCTAAACCATTTCATATTATACAACTGAAAGTTAACGATTGTCAATCGGAGGCCAATAAAATTAATTCATTTTCATTGGTCAAAGCAAATGATTTGTCAATCTATATCTAGATGATATGTCGAACAATAAATCTAAAATTATTAAATACTTACTTCAGACAAACCATCAGAATTCACACCAAAGATCCCACCTATTTTAATTGTAGGCGATTCGTTCAAAGACATCACGTAGACATTATAATTGAGATATTGCTGTAAATTTAAAAACACCATCGATATTAATTAGAAAGATTATAAAAGTGGTTCGTCTTCTTCATTCGGTTCTGTCCAAAATTCCCAATTTCCAATTAACACCATTGATAAATTAATATTTCTGTCATTTTCAACAGATCAGCCGTCACGCCCACGCAACATCAAGGATACTAATTTTCATTCATACCGTGATTTTAACCCAGAATCTCTCACATTTTTAAAGTCGGTCCTAAATATCCCTCGGGGTGAGAGGGATTCGAATTCACAACTTGCGCTGGGACCCGAATGCAATTTTGTAACAATGTTTAGTCTGTTGGCAGTCAGTCGCAAACCGTCCAGCACATTGTCCGCAGTCGTAAAATAACATCTGACCCCTAAAGGTCCAATAAACAATAAATACAGTATTGAAATTACCTGACAAATGGATAAAGAAGAAAGCCTTCGGTTCATCTGAACTTGTGAAGCAACAATTTGATGAACCAGAACTTTATGCTAGGGGAGATTATAAAATATTTCCAAATGCACACCTTTATTTCAAGTTTGTTTTAGAAA
>JAQGBY010002760.1:0-21634 GCA_034698785.1 Mycogona germanica | reverse complement strand
TAAACGTAAAATAGCCGGTAAATTTAAACAATTAATTTTTTTATTTCATTGGTGGTTACTGTAAACCCAGGCAAAGCCGGGAAACCCTCTTGTAATATATATTTATCTCAGTGGCACGCGCAACATTTAAAAAAAAATGCAGGCCCAACATTTTAATTAGGTTAAGCAATATTAAAATAGTTCACAACTGGGAATTGACTACCTTCTTGAGCATTAATTAACACGGCTGAACGTGCCACAGTTTTCTGAATTTTGATGATCCGCAAGCTGCGGATTACATAATATGCTGACGAAATTTTGTAGTAATCAACAATATTCTTTATGAACGTTGAAGGTTTTTGGCCCATCGATGCATTACAAATGTACTGAAATGATCTATATTTCTGCCATCTGGCTTTTTAAAAAAATGTTCCTATGTTTTTCCTTGCCCATCACGCAACAAAATATATTTATTATGTCTAATTAATTTATTTTGCCTCGCCCGTTTAGCATATTGTCGACATCATGACTGCCCTCCGGTGGGACATCAAATTCGACTCGTTCCAAGATGACACGCCGGTTGGTCGCATCAACTTCACCAACATCGTGGCCACGCTCAATCCCAACGCGCCCCGTCATCTGGTGCTCGCCTGTCACTACGACAGTCTCAAGGGTCGCGAGAAGGAGATGGTTCTGGCCACCGACTCCTCAGTCCCGTGCGCCATCATGCTGTATCAGGCGACTATCTTGGACGCGCTATTGCGGGCGCCTCGGTTAGACGTAAGTGTGGAGCGATCCCAGCGGCATTCGTCCGAACTGTCGCTTGTTCCCACGGCAAGGAACACGAAAGTTGCCATCGATTTCCGCTAGGAGCGTAGATAAACTACGCTGTGCTCGTTTATATTTTTGTGAAAGTTTAAACGCATTCATTTCACCATCGCCACCATCCTACAAGATGATCCTGTAAGCATCCTAAATAAAATTAATTTACAATACTTGACAACTCATCCATAATGTAGCACTGCTCTCATGGTGGTACTTTTGAGCGCTTTTACACCTTAACCCTTTTTTAGTTGGGCGAGAAAATTCTAGCGAATGACCGACACCGCTTTAATTAGTATATTTGTGTATCTAATCTCACCCACCTCCAAGAACATCCATACCAATATGTTGGTATGCCATTTGCCAGATTCGACGATCGATCCATGCGGCAAACATCTCTGTAGCAATTCGTGATCACTGAATCTAAGGTTGATAAAATGATATATTTTTTGATTTCTCAGGAAACTGATGTCACATTGCAGTTGATTTTCTTCGACGGAGAGGAGGCTTTCGTGAAGTGGACTCGAAGTGATTCCCTCTACGGATCCAGACATCTGGCCGGCGTTTGGCACAATGAACGTTATCCTGCCGACAGTCGGACTACTCACTTGCATCGCATGGTAAGCCAATGATAGTAAATAAAATAGTACATTTGTAATAATTGCTATCAAGAGAGTGGTCCCAGTAACGATTATTTGTCTACATCCAAAGTAACGTTCGGTTTCTTGACTCATTCTTATAGGACGTCTTGGTCTTGCTGGACCTCCTGGGATCACCGCAGCCAACATTCTACAACTATTTTCCAGACACCACCAATTTATATGAGAAATTTATGGAAATCGGTATGTTGAACGAGTATGGATTTGGGTGTTCGTTGTAATGGCTTACGTTTGGTGGAAAAATAAAATTATTTTACTGGGTTTTTCCCTTTAGAAAATCGATTGACTGCCGCCAGACATTTTACACAAAAAACCGGCACCTATTTCAAACAGGATGTTTTTCAAGGTGGTGTAGAGGACGACCACATCCCGTTTATCGAAAAAGGTATTTTACATTTTCTCACGGAATTATGGATTTCGATAAGAAACAGCCTAGAAATCAAGAACGTAAATGAACGAACGTCAAGAACGAAAAATGAGTTCACAATACTTGTGTAGCATATTATCGGTAAATGGCGTCTAGGTGTTCCCCCTAGAAAATGAAATGAGAGTTTAACGATAGCTGTCGCCTAATGAACTCCACATAGTATTTAAGTGCATCGCCTGCAAAACTCATTATCCTAAGGTATTGATTCAATTCATGTATTTCTATCTGACATGGCGAAATCTAAAAATAATAAAGATGGGACGTCTTGAATATATATAATAAATTAGTAGTTATGCCCGGAACAGTGCTGTCCGTGCTGATCGCACTACAGGTGTTCTGTACCCCTCATGGTGCTTAGGCACAATGCGAGGGCACTCCCAAGTACCCCGATATCGAATAATCGAGAGCCCGCGCCGGGAATCGAACCCGGGGCCGCCGAGCCACAGTGCAGTACTATCTGGGCTACAAGTATTATTTATGCTATTATTTTATTTGAAGAGTTTGTCGCCGAATCTGTTAGTCTTTTATCGTCTGGCGCTGCCCTGGGCATAACTTCTAATTTATTATGGCGAAATCTGTATGCGCTGTAAATTCGTTGTCTGGCATTTTGGCGGGTGATTTACAAATGATCTGTGAGCTATGTCAAAGTTGAATAATGTATGGTGGTCCCGGGTTCTATTCTCGGCTTGGAAATTCGCTACATCTTAGTAACTTTAATCTTACTAAATTATTGTTGTGTTCAGGTGTTCGCGTGGTGCATTTGATCCCGTACCCGTTTCCTCCTGTATGGCACACCTTCGAGGACAACAAAGCCAATCTGCACTTCCCGACGATCTACAACCTAAATAAGATATTCTGTGTGTTCATTGCCGAGTACTTACACTTGCCGGTCAACGCTCAATTATGACAGGCCGCGGATAAGAAGGGCACCACTCCAAACGCAGAATTGTAAAGTTTTTTCTTATTGTAGAATCCACTCGTCAGTGAGCCGCACATTTTTTTTTTTTAATTCACTGTGGGTGTATCACAACAGGAGTTTCTGTACCCCTCTTGGTGCTTAGGCACTATGGGAGGGGCACATTTTCACCAGTATCCCGGGATCGAATAATCGAGAGCCCGCGCCGGGAATCGAACCCGGGACCGCCTAACCGCCAGTCCGTCGCTAAACCAATTTGGCCCGGTATATATTTTTTCTCGTTTCTTCCTACGCACATTTTCTCGTTCGTTGAACGACTAACAAAACTAACTAATTAGCAGTCTTGTATGTTTCCAATTCTTCAACTTATTTTAAATACTTTTTTGTTAACTAGATTAGGGTTTGTTTTCTGTTTACTAATTTTTTTTTTCGAAAAAATGTCGCCTAAAAATATTTATTCATATAAAATCAGTGACTTGTTAAAAATACAGAGTATTTACATTTTGCAGAATTAAAAAAGTAATAATTTTGTTATTTAAGCAGTCGGTAGAAACAAGTTTATGCATAATTTTATTGTGTAACCCACGCCATGCCACTGTACCAATCCGAGTGGTTCTTGTAGTCATTTACAGATTTCTGGTTGGAGTGCTCTTCTTATCCGTAGCGGTTAAAGCATATTTTTTTGTGAGTTAAGGTCAAATAAATTTTTTGTTTCCCAAAGCTAGGTGTCGATTTTTGATGAATTAGTAGCAGTTGACGATGGATTTTATTGTGACGTTATCATGGGCGTGGTGTATGATGTCATGTGGCGTTTGGGTCGGAAATGAAAGTACGTTTTATACAGAAAGCTGCTCTGTCATCTCGGGACTAATTGTGGTGAAATTTTTTGCGAACGATAGTAATCTATGAATATCGAGTTGGGATCAGTGTGAATAAAAAATTGTCAACGGTGGGGGTGGGAAGGAGAAATTGATCATTCACTATTGGCTGACGCATGATTTTGGTCTAGATTTTTTCTAAATGAAAGTACATTTTATTTCGTTTACTGAAATCGAAATCTACGGCTTTACTGAAATCATTCATGGTATGAAGACTCCGTAAGTCAAGTAAAATGATTTAATATTACTTTTTAATGTATCATAATGAAGTATACGAATTAAATTTATGGAGGTTATCGCGTCGCAACACATTTTGTCTATTGCGCAATTAAAAAATTTATTCACTAGTGGAGCGTTTTTTTAATGCAGGAGCACCAAACTGTTTCTACCCGAATACTGAAATCATTTCCGTGTGTCAGAAATGAGATTCCACATCCTTTCTATTTTTATTGTAGCTGTTACGAATTAAATGCAAAATCGACAATCAGTGCATCCAAATGTAATTCCTATTTTATTTTATGTTGCCAAAAATATTACATACAGGTACAAAATGACATTTTTTAGGCATGTGCAAAATTATTTTATTTTTGATGTGCTATGCATAAATACATATAACCGAAAGATTATTATAATTTTTAAGGGTGCATTTTTTGTTTTTTTAATTTGTTATAAAATAATAGCGATTTTATTTGTCAGGAAATTGTATGGTTTTGAGATTTCGTTCGCACATTATTTGATTTATTCCGGTGAAACTACAGATTGTCACAGTCTACTTATCTGTGCGCTTATCTGTGTTGTGCTGCACTGTCTCAGGGTTCCGCGTATGGTTTTATTGCATCCCCCCTCATCTAAAGTCTATGAATAATGTTTGCAAATATTTCGTTTATTTAAATTTTGCACCTTATGAATGCACCAGATTTTGTAAATATATATTATTGGAATCGTTGGGTTCTTTTGGCGGCTCGATCGCGGTTATTAGAGACCCCGTTAGTATCTGTATAGTCTGTTGTCCGTTCGAGTGCACTTATAGCTGTGTACGAGCGATCCCCTTTACAGAATTTAATAATGGTTGCATAATTTTGCTTATTTTTTGCACTGACGAATTGCATGAAGATTCAGTGAATGATGTATAGATTGCTATCATTTTACCGACGACGGCTGAGCGGAGCATTCTCAGCAAGATTGGCCCAGTTCTGTCTTAATTCCCTTCCTCTCATCTCTTTATGTAAAATTTCTGAAGTTTATATTGAAACGTTCTCGCTAGATAGAGCCCCTTCAACTAGATAGTGGAAAATGTTATCTCAATGTGTATGGACATGTGACATTGCATTGACATATTTTAAAATTATAAAATAAATAATTGGCGCATTTGTCTACCCTTGAAAACTATATCTGTACGATAGAGTTGTGTTTTCTTTTTAAAATGATAACAGCACACCACTTTGTATTTTATTTTTTGTTTTGTCTTCTTTTTTGTGGTCAAAGTGTGTCAGTGTGCCGTATGTTGTTGGTTTTGCATAAACGTTTGCACCTTTGCATCTTTTGTTTGGACCTATTTGTTTCCATTAAAATGGTATCAATCGAATTTTTCACTGGAAATGCTTTGGCGACTCGTTGTAAAATAAAGTACGACTCGTCGTAGCCCAGTCGGTATTGCGACTGACTGGCTCGGGGGTCTCGGGTTCGATTCCCGGCGCGGGGCCCCTCCGGCCATGCGATCGATATTTATCGATAAATTCATGAATGCAAAATATTCACTTTTATTTTTTAATTTGTCAGTTATTTGGTCATTTTGAAATTGATAATGGCAATTTTGTTCATTCGCATAATCGTTGACGTACCATATTTTTTTAACTATAATTTGTTACGCGCCGCCTCTTCTCTAAGATATATTTTTATGATGACCTCTTATCTTGATTGTTTCTGCAAACAAAACTAGATTTTGCTTTGTGAAGTAGCCTTGTGTAAAAGATTATGAAGCTGGCAGATTATTAAGAGAGGACAAAAGTGGCCTTTGTTCGATTGTGTATTTTGGGCACAGTTCACCTTTTACTTTTTTTTTAAGTTAAATTTTGTTAAGTTGGTATTTGTGAATTGAAGAAATTTGGAATCTATGCTCCACAAAAATGAAAATATTGAAACGACTTAACAAAATTTGCGTCAGGACACACAGTTTTAATATTTCTTGTAATCCATTTTAATTTCGAACAGGTGGCAATCTAGAGTGTATTTGAATTCCCCGCCGTACATGTGTATCGACATCGCTATTCGATATCTACAGCATCTTATCGATATTGCAAGGTTATTCGATCGAACGATATATTATCGATGGTTGGCATAGGAAAAAAAATTGAAAAGGCATTTTTATTTGTGTCTTGCGGTGTGGAGCCAAGTGGGGGAGAAAATACCTACAATAATCGCGATTGCCATGTTATGATTTTTTTGTCAATTTCTAAAAAAACGGTCAACGGTGGGGGAGACATGACCGAGTGAACCCCGATCAATGGATACGGAGCAGTGTTCGATTAACCAAGAGATTTTGGATCGCAAATTGGTGAGATTCAGCGTGTGCCATTGTATCTTTTGTGATGGGGTCTCTCTGTCCTCCCCTATCCCCCGATCCCCCTATCGCTTTTACGGCCATTTGCCGTGCAGCGGATTGCACATAGCCCCGATATCGAGGCCACCTTTACCTCTCTCCGTACCAGGATTTAATAATTTCGTTCGCAAAAATGGTTCGGACTGCGACTAATTGCCCGTCCATATATTTGTTATTAGCGTGTGCATTTTTGTTCAAATTTTGGTTGGCAAAAAGCGTCGTCCGTGAAAATATATTCTTAACAGAGTCCAATTTGGCGCCGTTAGATTTCGTGGCTAACACGTGGGGAAGGTCAGTCGCGGAACATGTCAAGGGTGAATTTTAAACGCGAACGCGGGTGGCTTAAAAAATTGAAAGTGAGCGTAGAGATTTTGGCGATTTATTCACTCGCCCTGTAGTTTTGGATCCCCTTCTGGAAATACTTATTCGGTGGTGTTTAATAGTCGTCTATTATTATTTTTGAACAAATGTCTTGGTTTCTATTCAACAATGTAAAAAAAAGAAAATACTGGGAGAGATCGTATTTTTTCTTACCATTTACATTTTTGTGGAAGAATAGGTTAATTTGAAAATATACGAGCAAAAATGAGATATGTCAACCCAAATTAACGAGCTTATCCGCAAACCTGAAACAAAAATCATTAAATGGATCGGGGAAGGTCATCGAAATTGAAGAAAAGCTGATTGAATTTTTGATTGAATAAAATATTCTCCATTCCATGTTTATGTGTATGATCTCCGATTAATTAATTTTTTAGTCTGCTAAAGAGATGAGGTCAATAAACAATGTAGTCTGTGGTTGCCGAGCGTGGGGCTATTGTGGGCAAGTATTTATTGGGTCTCCCCCTTTCCTTCCATCGCTGATTACCGAGCGTGTGCACCAGTTCGTTGTCAATAAACATTTATCTGTGTTTATCAAAATGTTGCCATAATAATGAGTTTCCTCGCGAAGATAATGTTTCCTTGGGCCATTTTCACGTCTTGGTATTCTGGAATGGTAAAATAAAGCTCGTTCAAATGGGGAAATGAAAAATAATTTTTCCCCCCCAAATGAATTATGCCGAGATGCTGAAAATAAATTCTTAACAATATTTCAAAATTATATATATGCGGGATATATATTATCTGATAGGTTGAGTCCGAACGAGTATGTGGCGCCGTCCCGCCTCCCACGGCGGTGCCTTTCTTTACGGCTCCAAAAAGCGACGCAAACATCTGGCTTTGGAAGACATTCGAAATGTGACGCGTTCAACCTTTCAGCCTCTTCGCCATAACGATTCGCATATACATTTAATAGCGTCACCTAGCGGAAAAGCGAAATGCAGAACGTCCCCAATCATTAAAGACTTTGAAATTCATAAGCTAAACGCAAGCTTACGAGAAATTCAACAAGATGGCGGACGATGGGAAAGCTGCCGTAGCAGCTATCCGACCTGTACGTAAATATTAAATTTCACATTTTTATATTTGACCAGAGTTCTGAAAAATTTGCACGATGAGTTGCGGCGAGCTTTTTTGTTCCTTATCTAAACAAAATGCTAGATTAGCATCGTTTCCATTGAGGGAAATGCCGTAGTCAAACACTGCAAGAGCTTTGCTCGAGGCCTAGGGTTGTGATGTCCCTGTTTGTGATGCAATAGTAATCGACGTTAGGGCGCGTTTAATTTCGGGTGGTCCATCGGATGACGTTTTCATTTGGGGGTAGCGCTGATAGGATAACGTGATCAACGCCCTCGATACCTAATGCAATTGACTTTCGTACTGCATACCTAATTACAAATTAGGTTTTCTATGCAGATTATGTTGTTGGGTTTTTGTTCGTGACAAATTGATCAATTTTATGAGTATCGTATGGATCTGTTACATAAATAAAAAATGTACGATCAATGTTTATATTTTTTCCTTTTCTGCTAATGCAACATGTTTGTGACGAGGGTTTTAGTTGCCCTACTAGTGTGTGAAATGTCAGTTTCTGAATTTAAAGGGCCGGCCATCAGTGGTTACAATTTCCCCATTTAATGTTGCCCCCCTCTCTCTCCCTTTCAAAGGGGTGGGTCTGTAGGCGCTATGGTATGTTAGGTAATTTGAAAACACAAGTGACCCATCTTCATTGCCTGTTCAAAAGAATTTTGGTGTGCAATGTTGACATGTTTGCATTTAAAATTTGTGACAGCCTGGTACGAATCCCTTATTTGCATCATTCGCTGCAAGGCTTGTCTTGTTAGGCACTGTCATGTTGAGCACAATCAAGAGACCCCCGATCCCCAGCGATGTGCGAAATTTTAATTTCCGGTGAATGGTAATTGGGATAAGGGATGATGGTAGTCGGGGAAGAGGGGATGGTTTGCATTTTTATTTAAATCACTGTAGTGAATAGCACAATAGGAGTTTCTGTGCCCCTGTTAGTGCTTTGGCTTCATTGTGTATGTTTGAGCTACCTGTAGAAAGGGTGAGATGAAAATCTCCAAAGACTGTTGAATGGGCTTGGCAATTAATTTGCTCACCTCAACAGAATGCATGTTCTTTTCCGGTAAAACGGGCTAGGTACGGCTAAACGGAAAAATATGGGTGAATATTTTTGAAAAAAATGCTTATTTCGAAAGTTTTATGCAGTAACTCAATTTGTATTTGACTCTTGGAATCTCGTTTCAACACACAGAAGATATTTTAAAATAAAAATTCATAACCATTTATAAAAATACCTTTAACAAATCATTCCATTGCAAAGACCAAGTAATATTCTCAAAATATGGGTTATAAATACAATGCTATGTTTCAATTTCTATTTTCAGCGGACGAAAGAAAGAAAACATTACACTGAAGACTGTATCAACGATGAAGAGATCGAAGGCAAGCGCATGTTTTCGGTGGAGGAGAAGCTTCTGTCTGATCGATATGACGCAAGCTTTGTCAAAGACATGAAAGGAGATGGTAAGTTATAATAAAATTACGAGGGAAGGTTTTTAAAGGTCATCAAAGGTGTATTTGAAAAATAATTCTTTATTTATTTTTTCTTGACGCGTGTTCAGAACTTAATCTCAATTACATTCAGGAGAATGGTTTTGTTTACCCAATCTGCATCCGGGACAAGGCTGGACTCGGCATGAGATTACCGAGCAAAAATTTCACAGTCAACGATGTGCGCCAGTGCGTAGGTGAGAGAACTATCTAAGATGTGCCTTAAAACGATAATTCATTAGTGCCATAGAACGATAAATGGTCGAACTAAGTATTGGTTGTATTTCTTTGCACTAGTAGAATGTGTTTTTTGATGTATAACAGGCAGCAGGCGTATGCTGGACGTCATGGACGTGACCACACAGAGGGACATCGAAATGAGCATGCGCGACTGGGTCAAGTACTACGAGGACCCGCAACGTGACAAGCTGCTCAATGTGATCAGCCTGGAGTTCAGTCACACCAAACTAGAGAATTACATCGAATCTCCTCAATTGGTAAGCAGAATATCTATTCATTTATATATTTTTTCCATTTGCCGAACCTATAAATCTGGGAACCCAAAAGGGATTGTTATTGGATGTCTCGTGTGGCTGATCGTGGTGATCGCGGGTTCGATTCCCGACCGAGATCTTCGGAATTTTTCGGGCAAGAGAGTGGGGATTGTGCCTGTACAATTTCAGGTAGACGTTAAAATTATCAGCTCGCCTCCTTTAGAGTGAAAACGCTGGACCTCCTTAACAAATGTCTCAATAACCGTTTATTGATTCTATACCTTAAGTTTTATTTTTTGCCTCATCAAAATGTGGGTAATTCAGAGAGAATCTTAATTAGAATAAATTTTGACACAACGAAACGAAACCGCAACGAAATCTAAACAAAATGTTAGAAGCAGCTGCAAAAACTTTTGTTTTTCTAGTTTTCTTATCCACGCTGAAGCGTGACTTGTCAAACTTTGTCAAACATATTTTTTAAATCAACTGTGTCTTTAGGTTCGTGATATAGACTGGGTGGACTGCGTGTGGCCCAAACATTTGAAACAAAGCCAGACAGAGTCTACCAACATCATCGAGGACATGAAATACCCCAAAGTTCAAAAGTAGGTCTCTGTGGTGGTTGAGTTGTGAAACCTCGAAGAACTTAGAATATGCATCCAAAACTTCAGTCCCATTATGTTGAACACTTGTAAGGTAATTTATTTTAAAATAAGATTATTGTTTGTGGTATTTAGGTACTGCCTGATGAGTGTCAAAGGTTGCTATACCGACTTTCACATCGACTTTGGTGGCACCTCGGTGTGGTATCACATCCTGCACGGTAAAAAGGTGAGGCTCAGTGACAAGATCGCCAAAATGGGCAAAAATTGGACAATTGTATCCCTGTCTGACTACATTGGTCTCTGGTTGTGTTAGGTTTTTTGGCTAATCCCGCCCACCGAACGCAACATCCAGCTGTACGAGCAGTGGGTTCTCTCCGGCAAGCAAGGGGACGTGTTTTTTGGCGACACGGTTGATGAGTGTGGCCGGATCGAGTTGGAGGAGGGATGGACCTTTTTTATTCCAACTGGTAAGTGTTTTATTGTTTATCTGTTTTCTCGGTTTATCAATCGCCACTCTGTTCCGGGGATCTGCAACCTTAGCTTTGAACATAGTTTGGTAAATATTTCTTTGGTTTGATAAAGTAACCTTATGCAATCAATTTACTGCAAAAAATAATTCACAGCAAAATATTTGTTCAATTGCGAATGAACAATAGGTGTATGTGTGCACAAACCATTGCGTACTATATCACATTGGACAATTCTCACATGTTTAGTATCTCGTTATCTTTACTCCACACAGGCTGGATCCACGCCGTTTTTACCCCGAAGGACTCTCTGGTTTTCGGTGGTAACTTTCTGCACAGTTTCGGCATCGAGAAGCAGCTCCGCATCGCGCAAGTGGAGGACGTGACGCACGTCCCTGTCAAGTTCCGATACCCGTTTTACACGGAGATGTTGTGGTATGTGCTGGCACGCTACGTGCAGTGCACCTTCGGTCGCTGTCACGTGCGCAAAGTCAAGGATGATGGTGGCAGCAATAATCACGACACCGCCTCCATAAACCGAATCGCCATCGTCCACGGTGCGGCGTTGCCGGCGGCGGAAGAAGATGACCGCCACAACGACTTTGACCGTAACCACCACCAACCGGCGCCATCATCGGTCGACACTGGGCCACTGGCCGTGCCATTGTCTCCTCAGATCGCCAGTCCGGCGGCGGGCGACGGCGTTCTGTCGCCCGGCGTGCCCAAGCTGGATGCGGGTGGATCGGCAGCTTCAGGGGCCGGCGGCGAGATGGTCACCCCACGAATGCCGCGGCTGGAGCGCGAGGATCTGGACGGCGGAGACGACGCAGAAGGCAAGGAAAATCGATGGAGTCCTGCGGTGGGTGGCGGCGACTACGCGCTACCTTTCGAGGTACACGTGCCACTGCACGAGGGCTGGTCGGCCGTTTATGCCAAGTCGCCGGCCGCGGTGGCGCCACCACCACCGTCCACAGTGGCATCTGCCGCCGAACCAGACGATGCTGGACACGCCAACCACGTTCATCTCACCCGGTTCGAGATTAACGGCATCAAGGTGAGCGGCATTTTGTTTCGAGTAAATTCACAGCCATAATTGCGCAAAAGAAATCGCGTGAACAAAGATATGAAGATTGTTATTACGAAATTAATATTTTATTTTTCCATATAAAAGACTGACATTCCATTTTAATAACGAAAGTTATAGAAAATGGAAATAGTAAGAACAAAACATGCACGAAAAGGTGAAATTGAAACATTTTGAATCTTTGAGTTAATAAAAATATATTGTTATTTCCTCTCAGGCCATTGTTCGCTGGTTGGCCCACCTGCCAGCAAGTAAAAGAGCCGTGCCGGATCTCATCAAAGACCCTGGCCTCTTGCTCAATGACGTTAAGGTGAGCGCGTAACAAGTCGATCTGTATGTTAGATGAACTCCTGAATTTCTATCTCTTTACCATTTGCTATATATAAGTTTTTGAATTCTTACCATTCTTCTACCATAGGTGTTGTTGGAGAATCACAAGTGCGACGACTCCAAATTGGCAGTTACTGGCAAGCCCGTTCTCACATGGCCCGATATGCCGAAGGTAAGTCGCCGCATACAGGTATCTGGATTTCGCGTGTTTGTTCATCTTGTAATCCAGCGTTGTTTTGGTTCCACTGTGCGAAACACAAACTTTATACCGTTTTTTTTTTGTTCCAACAACCGTGGATAAGAGATGTGGTTGCTAATCCGTGCGGATCTTCGGAAAATCTGATAAATTGATTCAGAATCGCTCAAACGGGGAAATTTTTTTACCCTTCACTCTAGTCGCTGCACTGCAGGATTTTCTGTATCCCTCTTGGTGCTTAAGCACTATGCGAGGGTACAGTACCCTGGGATGGAATAATCAAGTGCCCGCGCCGGGAGTCGAACCCGGGACTGCCGACCCACAGTCAGTCGCAATATCGACTGGGCTACGGAGAGTTACACCAAAGATCAACTGTGTAGAAAGACCCCTGTATTAATCGGGCATTCGGGAAATTCATCCAGCCAAAGGATGCCCGATTGTGTTTTAAGAGTTCGAATACGGCTCTGGTGGAAATATGTTCATCTCTGGTACATGTGCGTCATGGAGCAAAAAACCTGGAATTCAGATTTATTTTTCAAATCCAATTGAATTTAGTTCTCTAGTAAATTATTTTAAAAATATTTGGAAAAACAAAAACTAATACATATTGTAATATAACTTTGTTTCGCCCCACCATTCAACCAGAAAACTCCGCGTCCGCCCAAACCCAAGCCGATCGGTGGCCCGCCAGGTGGCGGCGGTGGCGGCGGAAAGTCTTCCTCGTCAAAGGGTTCGGGTGGCAAGTCCAGTGCCAACTCGCGTCGTCGTCGCACCCGCTGCAAGAAGTGCGAAGCATGTCTGCGCGCCGATTGCGGTGACTGCCACTTCTGTAAGGACATGAAGAAGTTTGGCGGCCCCGGACGGATGAAGCAGTCGTGCATCAGTCGTCAGTGCATGGCGGTGAGGACGGTTTTTGGTCCGGAGGATGCTGAAAACGTTAGTCGATGTGACCACCACCAACACCGGCACGTCTTTTCGGGGCCGCTCGCTACTCGTACCGCACCGCTCGGTCCCCCATCGAATGGCATCCTAGCGCAGCTTAGCGGCCATTGATGCCAATAGTTCATCGGTCATTGACGGCTAAGCGATGCTAGTAAATGCAGTATACAGATTAAACGCTTATCCATTCGGTGTTTTCCAAGTGGCATGTGTCAACTTACTGTGCCTTTGATAATTATGAAATACATATAATAAATAATGGAACATTTGTTTAATGTTGCATTTTGGGCCACCTTGACAAGCAGGGCTGCGTAAGTTTACGAGAGTTCATAATAATGGTTAATGTTTTAGGGATTTGTCAATAAATTTGAATATTTCCGTTTGAAAGTGATTGGTTGTTCTGAATATAATGATAATCTGCTGAAAAATAATTAGTTTATCCTCAATGATCGGAACATAAGACAAATTTGACCTCGTCGATTAGTAAATTGCGTATTAATTTAGATATTAATATTTTTTAGAAAATTTCCGGGAACAATTTTGATATTAAGATAATTAGAGCGAGCAAACTGGTTTAACTGGGATAGATGACTGAGGTCTGCACCGTGGACCTTTCCCCGTTTGCCAAGAGCTGGTTACGTGTGGTGAGCGGCGACGTGCCCTGGTACTTGTGTGCGTGTGGGGATGCCAATAATTGCTCCTGAATTTGCTGTTGTCTTGTAGCCGATTCTACCGCACACCGCTTGCTGTATGCTGTGCGGTCTCGACGGTTTCGAGCGTGGGGCCGAGGGTGGCGCTGGAAAAGGGAGCAACGCCGGTGACGATGATAATTCGGAGGAGGAGGCCAGCAGGTGAGCGAAGAACAACTTTTAGTCAATTCGGTATTTTTTTTTTTTGTAATGTCAACCGCACTACAGGTGTTACGTCCCCCTCATTGTGCTTAGGCACTGTGCAAGGGGGAACGACCAGTACCCCGGGATCGAAATTTTCGAGAGCCCGCGCCGGGAATCGAACCCGGGACCGCCGAAACCACAGTCAGTCGCTAAAACAACTGGGCTACGACTCGCATTTTACATATTTAAATTTAACAGTGACATTGAGCAAACTCACACGAAGGGAGGAAAAGTGATAGGGCTGGGAGGTAAAAAGGCTTTGTGTCCGAAATTAAAAATATTAAATTTTCAAAATATAGTTTCTTCTATCATGATTGTCCACCAAGCAAGATTGGAAAGTCAAATTTCAATTTTTTTGGAAAATCAAGATTTAATGTTCTATTTCTCAGTCTGATGGAGTGCAGTCTTTGCTGGGAGATCGTCCATCCGGAGTGCCTGATCAAGAAATACGAAGCGGCCGCTGCCACGGCCAACAGTATCAGTGACGATCTCCCAAACAGTTGGGAGTGCCCCAAGTGCGTGGCTCAGTCTGGCAAGGGACCAAAGGTGATCATATATATATATTTTTTTCATTTGTCACCCAACCAAGGCGTAAAAGAAATCTGTAATTAATCACCAAATGGCGTTAAAATTTGTAAAATTGTTCACCTGTTTCTCAACTTTCTGTCTTCGTGGTTTCAGTTGCGCCACATTAAACCCAGCAACGCCAAGCCCGGTGACACCTCTCCTTATCCCTCGGGGGAGACGTTAATCAAGAGAGCCGCAAAGGAAAATTTGGTTTCGCCGAGCGTGGATAGCGCACCCTGTTTGGACGAGGGACCCGAAATCCTCGATCTGGACACCTCTGCTCTCGTCAAGAGGAAATTTCCCCTAGAGATGGGCGAAGCTGGACCCAAGCGGGTGGGTGAAGTTTTTTTGTATGTTGAACTGATAGCACGAAAGTTGATAATTTCAATGCTCGCACAAAATTGAACTTACGCGATAAAAATTGTTTACTTGAAACATATGAAAGACTATTTGGGACTATTTCATGTTACTTTATCTTATTCTTTCCAGTTGCGAATCCTCACCGGAGAGGCGCCAAGGTATAAGTCGAGTGACAGTGAGGACGAACAAAATCACATGCGTGAGAAAATTACCCCGAGAAGCGACAAGGTAATTTATTGGGCCAATCGGTTTTCTCTAATCTTAAAATTCTGCGTTCCACTCGTGTTGAATTTTTAATTGATTCAAAACTCATTCTATTTAAATTTGTTTCCCCCTAATTCAAAAATTTAACCACGTTTTTGGTCAATTGTAGAAAAAGAGCGACAGCAAGTCGAAAAAGAAGGTCAACTCGAATCTGTCGAAGAGTAAGAATGCCAACGAAAGTCACGTGAGGTCCTGCGTTCGACAGGGAGTCATTCCAATTGTCAATCCCGAAGTGATTCCGGCGGAGGTGTTCACCATGTTCTCCAGCAACAAATTAATGGAAATTCCAAAGCAAGGTAAATATGCATTCTTATTTAATTGATGTGGTTTCATGTAAATTTAATTCTGCTTAACGCGCGGTCTTTCGTTTTCACAAAATACTCGTTTATTCTATGCGCTATCTCAGCAGGTTCTGTAAATTATATAAGAAAGCTTTCGATAAAATCTATATCATGACCACCAGCTTGAAAATGATAAACTTTTGGCGGTTTTATACCGATTCATAAAAAGAGCACCACTATTAAAAAAATTATAACTTCATGAAAAATGCTTAGGTTTAAATGAAATTTTGCAGTGTTCTACTTTAATTAGTTTTCGGACGAGAGAAATTCCTTTCGAACGCGCCTTTCGGAATAGAAGTAAGAGACCCCTTTCCTAGGCAGCCTAGGTTAGTCAAAATTTCCAGGTCGCCCACTGGGGGGGGGGGGGTTGTCGAGATGTTAAAATCACCGGTACACCCCCTTAACAAACATTTTTTTAAACTTTAATTAGTAGATATTCCAATTTGCCGCGCATGATGGCGCTGCATATCAGCTTAATTTTATTACCCGTATGTGGCGTACGTATTTAGGGCAGTAACAGTTCCTAGTGCTGCCCATTAATTTTGTTGTTTTTACACAGAACTCTCGAATATAGTTGGCACGCCGGTTCTGCCGGGCGACGAGCGTGCCACTCTCCGCGGATTGATGAACTGCCAAATCAAGGTGCTCAAACTGGATGACAGCACGCCACAGCACCCCCTGGCGGTGCCCAAACGTGGCGGCAACAGCGGCAGTTTGGTGCCCAACAATCCAATGCTGCCCTTAGCCAGCCCCGATGTCAACAACGTGGCCAAGCTGCGCCGTCCAAGCCCCATCCGAAGCAGCGGTGGCGTGGGCCCTGCCAAGTCACCCGGGAAGACCGCCGAGGGAAAGGGTGGCCGGCCTCTCAAAATGCCCATGTACGTGGTGCGGCCCGCCCCCATTCTGGACGGCCTCAAGCTGGACGTGCGGGGACGCAAGGGCAGCGGAGGTGGCGGGCAACAATCTGCGCCACACGGTAACCAGGCACTGGATAAGGAGTACATGCGCCACGTTTTCGGTTACCTGCGGCCCTCCGATCTGGGGCGTTGCATGCTCGTGTGCAAGACGTGGAACGCATGGTGTCTGGATCGGCGCCTATGGTCTCGGATCGACCTGGCCCAGCGCAAGATTACTGCCTCCCATTTGGCCGGCATAGTCCGTCGGCAGCCATCCTATTTGGGACTAGGCTGGACCAACATCAGCAAGAAACTGCTTAGTTGGCTGATGGCGCGTCTGCCGCAGCTACGCTATCTCGACCTGAGCGGTTTGTCCTGGGTGGCCGTGGCTGGCTTGTCCAGCTGCTCGTGTCCGCCGCTCCACTCGCTGGACTTGCGCTGGGTGGAGGGACTGAGTGACGCGCGGCTCCGCGAGCTCCTAGCGCCTCCCTCGGACTCTCGTCCCGGCCTGGCCGAGAGCCGCAGCCGTTTGCGACAGCTTAGTGAACTCAAGCTGTCTGGTTGCGCCGTGACGGATGTGGCGCTGCGCTATCTCACCCAGCACCTGCGCTTGCTCACCTCGCTGGAGCTGGGTCACTGTGCCCTGTCGGATGCAGGGGTGGCGCTCTTGGTCGGGGTGGGCTCACCCGTGCGCGAGTCACTCGTCCGACTTGACCTATCTGGCTGCCGCAAGCTGACAGATTCGTGTCTGGAGCATCTATCCCGCTGCCCGGCGCTCGTGCACTTGGACCTACGTCACTGTCCGGACGTGTCGGTCACCGCCTGCCGCAAGTTCATCGCTCAGAGCAAGCACCCGCTTATGATGGCAGAGAGCAAGCTCGTGGAAAAGCAGGTCAACTATCTACATCGCACTTTCACGTCCTAGGAGAGAACGAACTCCTCGCTCCTACTGGTCTACCGTACGGACTCCTATTGGGATACGGTTTTGCTGTACATATGATCAGTCATAATATAAATATACATATATAAATATATACATAAATCTACGCAGCTGTTTCGGCTCCACGGCGCTGCGCATCGTGGAGGATTTCATAATCATTGCAGGTATAAATACTTCCAAAATAACTTTACAATACTTGATTGCGCTGGCATTTGGGCGCGCCCTACTATATTAAAAATATATAAAAGAATTGCTTGGACTGCAACGCTCTCCCTCACCCTATTACCAGCCCTGATCTCGATTTTCTTGATTTGATTTTCTTGGACGTTCGCAATAGCACACCATTTTTTTTAATCTGATGAGGAAGCGTGGCTGCTTCTAAAAGCTCTTGATAGCCAAAAAAACATTGGTTTATTTTAATTTATCGGGTAATGACGAAAGTGTTGGACGAGTTCGTTCGTATTTTGTCGCGTGTTTCACAAATCTTCAAGTTCTTTATTATTCCTGAAGGTCAGATGTAAACTTAGTTTATTGACGATCTTGTAGCCGATTTTTTATTGCAGTCCAAGTGCTTTTATATATTTTTATATTTCTTATATCTATCTGTTCCATGTCTACTAATTTTGAATATCAATTTTGGCACCTTAGAAATGTTTATTAACTTTAAATTGAGCACCAACTCTGAGTAATTTTTCAAGTGTCTTTGGGTGTGGTTGATTGTTGTTGCCTTTTTTATGTGGCTGAATTTGGACAATTTTATAATTATTTTATTTTAAAATGTATCATGTAATGGAATGTTGGCTGCCTCTCAGAAGATAATGAGCTATCTCTTATCTCCAGTTTCTAATGTTCTGAATAAACGCTATCGTGGTCAATTACCCCAAACTCTCTAGCCTGCTCTGCGCATTTGACGATTGTCAGTATCGTTAAAAAATGTTTGGGGAAAAGCAATTATATAAAATGCATATTTCTTTTCAATTTCAGATATGATTCCCGAATAATGTGTCGCCAGTTTTTTTAACCATCATCGATCTCACCAACTGTCGCGTGTTGTGGTATATATATTATGGATCGACGTGTGTAAGCAATTAAATGGATATTGCACGTAACTGTAGCCACCCCTATATATGTAAGTTTATTGTAAAAAATATATCTTTATTTTCTTTTTTTAAATATCAATTATATGACTCATCAATGAACTAAGACGAATGTAAATTTCACCCTTGTTCTTAAACTTTGTACAAGTTTCTTTTTTTTGTGTGGGCTTTATGATTATAAAGTAAACAGAAAATGTCAACTTTTCGGATGTTTTGTCATTCATTGAATAATTAACATCTGCGCGTACTGTTATGTATGTAAATCTGTAACGTGTCTTCATCGTAATTGGTACAGGAATTGCCAATCTAGACTTGCCAAGCCTGCTTGAAAAGGGGTTGCGGATAAATTTTGGCCGTGTGTGAACATTTGATTAGTATTTCAAAGCAAGCTAATGCGATCTTTCGGGCGAAAATCGGCCAGTCTCTAGCACCATGGAGTATGAATAGGTTATAAAGCGGGCAAGAGGAGATGCTTATATTTATAACAACCGTTGTTGGACTCGCGATCACTGACTTGTACATCATCTGTGCGATTTAAAACTAGTTAACGTTGAGCGACGATAAATCTAATGAGATTTCCGGTGTTTCCGTGAAGATCTCAGTTTTTAGATTAAGACCGAAAGTCACATTAGCGCGTGGTTGTCATGGAGTATTATATCGTATCATAGCGCGTCATATCGTGTTGATCAGGGGGAGAATAATCTGTAGATGAGCTTTCGACTTCTGGGCTGGAAGACACCATAGAATGGCGAATAACTACGAAAGTTCAATCGTCGTTTAGTTGGGTGAGTTTACATTTTTTAAATTGCCTTATCACTTTATTGGGATCATTGGAATCATTCCATGGCGTTCCTGTTTCGCGTTTATTTTCATATTATTGAGGTTGTGACATATTGACGTTTTAATTTTTACTGATTCGGTCTCCACTTATTTAACAGTATAATTCTGAATGTTGCACGCATGTCCCTTTGAATGAAGGTCACATCAGCTATTAATGAATTGCATGGATTACATATAATCATATATCCAAAATTTTCATGACTTGGCAACTCCACACAATCCGCACATCGGATCATATCAAAGTCGATTCTTTTGTCAACTTATTTGAAATAGCTGGTATTTCTGACCTGAGCCACAGAGACTGTCGGTTGTGAAGAACTTGCGCGGAAGGTTCGTTTAGTTTTAAGTTTACCACAGTCGACTCAATTTTCTCTAGTGTGAGATATTGCAATGGATTACACCAAGTTCTTCAGCCGTGTGGCGACTCGAAGGCAGCCATCCGCCTTGCGAGAATTACGTGAGTATATAAAATTCACCGAGTAATTATTTTCTGTTTGACTAGCGATTTCATGAAATTCTCTTGCTTATCGCTTGACAAGAAACTTTTTTTTCAATCGAATCACGACAACTTGATTCTAGAAGAGACTTTTGGAATCTGAAACATTAGCCAAGGTTGAATCTATTGTAAATAAATAAGTACGCACTGTTAAACTAATACTGTACTAATACTTAATACTGTGTCTTCAAACGTTTCAGAAATAGGACATCTGCTAAAATAGCTCTCAGTGTTCGGAAAATAGGGTGGTTGAAGTAATAGACGTCTTAGTTGGGGAACCAAGTGATTTTAAACCTTCCATTGACTTGATCAAACCAACTTAACTGTGTAAAAATCTTATCTGAGCAATTCGACCCCAAAGTATTAAAGCTAGAGTGTAAAACAAATTGAATAATTTTCTAGATAAGCGATTTACGGTCGATTCGGAGTCCTTTCCCCTGAGCGGTGGAGTTCCCTCTCCGGATATATTCACGTTCAAAGATGCCACTTTTCATAGAAAGTGAGTAATTTATAATCTTTCAAGTTAAGAGTTACTGTGCAACTGATCACGGTAATTGGATTTTATATCTATTGTTCTCGTTAACCAGAGATGGAACCAACATGCAACTTGGCGAAGAGCTCATGAAAGTGGGTCAGCAATATGGAGTTAGTGATGGGTATGTCATATCTTTGAAGTAAAATCATTCACTATGAAGGATGATGACAATAAAAAAAGTGATAGTGAGACAATGTAATTCATCCGTTACAGTTCTATGATCATTAAAAATCCCGAGCTTTCGACAGTCACGTCATAATCATGGAAATAAACGGCAATAATGGCAACTCTCGCGGTGAGCCAATAGGATCAGAACAAAATTTTCTCATTCACGGACATTCCCTGGACAAGTGCCTTATTATTATCAGTGTTCGCTCTTCAAAATATGGTATGACTCAGCGAGGTGTCGGTCACGCTGATAAGGAGTGGAAGTTAACTTTTTGTTGCGTTGAAGTCATACCACATTTTGAAGAGCGAACACTGTGTTAATGATAAGACACTTCTGCAGGGAATGTCCATGAATGAGAAAATTTTATTCTGATCCTCTCGCCTCACCGCGAGAGTTGTCATTATTGCCGTTTATTTCCATGATTATGACGTGACTGTCGAAAGCTCGGAATTTGTAATGATCATATTATAACAGTAACGGATGAGTTACATTGTCTCACGATCAGGCATTTAAATAAACCTATGTTTATTGTCATTGTCTTGATATTCTTCTTAGCGTGCTCCTGCACTTTTATATATTAAGGATGAATTTGAGAATTTGTACTTTAGTTTCTCTGGATAATTGTTATGAGATTTATAAAATATATAATTCCACTGATTATGATAACTTACTCTTTCGATTGCTAAAATCACGACATTTTAACACGGGACTTATATCCATGAACAGAGTCATGGGCCAAGTCCTCAACGACACAATAGACCCGTATTTTTAAATTTTAACCCGCGTCTAGTATTGAACTTGTGCCCTGTGGATATTTATTTCAAGATATGGACCTCTTGTAGCCTTGCTGAGAGAATTTCAAACGAAACTTCATAAACCACCC
>JAQGBY010002759.1:0-21636 GCA_034698785.1 Mycogona germanica | reverse complement strand
GCTGTGTTGTAACTATTGAAGGACAGGATTGAGCTTTTTAGGTAACATGCACCATAAGTGATACGATAGATATAAAAATTAAAAAGCTAAGACTAATCTAAAATGAAAGGTTAAGACTAATACTAATGTAAAATCTAGAACTAATTTTCATTGCCAGTAAAAATAATTCCCCAAAATAGTGAAGAATGGTATTGTGAGTGAGACCCAAAAGCAAACTGTGTTGCAAACACGCAGGAGCAGAGAAGTAATGTACATGGATAATAGCAAAAAGGGCCACATTTGCCAACACAGGTGAGATAACAGTGAATGAGTGTGATATGCAAAATAAATAGTAGGAATTGTGAGATTCCTTTATGGGCAATCCCACAGCAACAAGGTACAATGTGACCAATGGCTTAGTGCCACTTGTGTTATGCACAGGATGGCACAAGAAGAGCACAGGCCTGATGCCGTTGGCTAACAGTTGGCAAAACATGAATCAAAAGACTGAAAGAGAAGGGATATGGAGCCATGAGTGTGTTAAGCACACTATTTGCATAGAACACGCAAGGGGTCATGATGAGTGTGCTGTGAAAACATGATGACCGTGCAGGGAGCATGGATCATGTGAGACAAACCAATAATAATAAAATAATAAAAAAATAATAATAATAAATAAGATTTAAAAAAAAGGTAAAGCAATTGAAGAAGTAACCGCACAGAGTGGCATGTGAACATTTGAGTGATGGAAGATGATGAAGGGTAGGATGGAGCACAGATTGTTTTGTCACACAATTGTTTGCAGGCCTAGGCCAAGTTCGGAAATACATAAACATTATACACTGTCTTTTTTTTACCAAACAACTGTAGCCAACCGCACTTCATGGTGCTTAGGCACTATGCGAGGGGCCAAATTTTACAAGAGTTTCATTTACAAATTCACTGGAAATCGAATCTGGGACCACCGAGCCACAGTCAGTTACTAAACCAACTGGGTTACAACGATTTGTACAAATATTGTCGTACACAAGATATACAATAGAAAATACTATTGAAATCTCAATTAAAAAAAAAATTGAAACCGGAAACCCATTCTTTATTTCAGGTGCGCGCCAAAAATAACAATATGAAAAACTAAAACTACCACCACCGGTATCACCGGTATCTCTGGAAATCTCCATACCAAATCAGTATCAATCCGAGACCTTAATCACCAGACTACTGAGAAACACATTATTTTTTATGCTTGACTTAGGTTATATCCCGTTCCTGCAACGTAAGAGATGCGTAAAACGATTTTCAAAATATTTCATTTGCAAACACAGTGGTATTTCGATGGAATAAAATTTGTGTGATTTTGTTTCATTGTTGAAAATTTAATTTTTTTTAAATGTTAATATTTTTATAGAATCTTATTCAATAGTGAACTATTATAGATTTAATATAAATATAAATTTGAATATTGTACTATAGGATTACTATACACAATTGTGATCCATATAAAAGATCAATCCGAATAAAAAATCACAACTTCGTGAAATATGCTTAGATTTAAATGAAATTTAGCTGTGTTTCTACATTAATTAGTAGATATTAAAATTTGCAGTGAACAGGTGCCGCTGCATACCAGCTTTATTTTATTTAAGAAAAATGTTATCATTCGCAAACGCCGAAAATTTAGCAAATCGGTGATTGTGCCTGAACGTGTTTCTGCACTCGTCGAAGTGGAATTCATTTCGTTGAACCCGGAGTTAAGATCGATGGAAAATATTACAGGGATGAACTTTTTACCAATAAACTTCTAATTCCAAAAAACATGCGAAAAATCTCTGTTTTTTTCATTTTTCAACAATTCCCGCAAAGTCCGCTCACCGTGCTCTAGGAACACTTGCAACAAAAGCAAAAGTAATGAGAAACGCATCAGTTGATCGAACCCAACCATGTAATGACCAACAAACAGTCCGTACTTCCAGTGGACTACACAATTGTGGAAGTTCTCCAGGAAATGGTTTACAAATCGAAGATTACCAGTATTGAAAACTTGAAACAGTGAATTAAGAAAACTTGTGTGGCCCAGTAAGTAGACGATCTAAATCGTAATTTCTTCAAATTTGGTTTTTTCGGTGATTATGACGGAGTGTAGCGTGGTCAGCCATCGAGGTTCTAAGAGATATCGTTCCTTTTGTCGTATTATTCATGTACCTTTCGGATTATGCCGATTTGCTTTATGTCTTCATTAAAAAAACTTGGATTGAACTCGACCAGCGCATAATCTATAATCGATTCGTCAATTAAAGAATGGCACGTTTGATTTCGGGTATTGTATCGAGGCCATCGGAAAACATTTTGAGCACAACATTGCTAAAAATCTATTGTTTAATTGTTCTATGTAAGTGCCAAATTTAATTTAAATCGAAGCATTTTTCACGAAGATCTTGAAGGTATCGAAGAAACGTTTCGCTAGAAATTTGATCATATTGCAATATAATTGTGAATCTTTAATTTCGTCCATTAAAATTTGGCACACATGTTGGCCTTTACTTTATGAATTGACCTGGACGTCATCATTAGATTTCTTAAGGTTCATCAAAGTGACGCTCGCAATACAAGAGCGAAAGGTTAGGTTAGGTCCCGATGTTCATGTTTCTCGAGTAGTAAATTACAATGAAAATGTTTGAAAATTATTTGATCGATGAGCAACACCATTACGGACCCATTATTTTCATTCGCCGACGGGTCAATTAGGCACTGATGTCGTTAATAAATTCTGACTTAATCGTATTGTATTTGATCAGTTGTCAAACGATATTTTCAATGTGAATAATATTGATACGAGAACGCGCTCATCAGCGACGCTTCTTTTCGACAACAGTCGTAGTCATAATGATTTCTAAATTTTTCGTTAATAAGAACGTGGCTGGTATTTGAATGGAATGATGTGATGTAGTAATAGTGTATCAATAACACTTAAGCAAATTTATGCGAGACTCTGAATGGAACATTCTGGGCAATGGTTGACAATTTGAATTTGACATTGACATTATAGTAGCATTGGCAGACGTCCCGACTAAGCGTCCAGTTGTTTAGACGACTGGCAATGTGGCATCAGTTCGATTCTCTGTTCGATCTCTCGTTTTTTTCGATAATTATGTATGAACAATGACGATGAAGTATGTGCACTCTGCCCAACCCACGGTACGCAGATTACAGGTGCGTACTCTGTATATTCAAACATTTCGACTGCAAATTAAAAATTCACCTCAAAATCTATTGGATGCATTAGAAATTAAAATTCGTGTTAATAGCGCTGACGTACTTCAATTCGAAAAATACGCCTGAACATTTAAGAACTCTAAATATTTTAATTGAAGTGTTATGCAATCTCACTATACCATTCAAATATTGCAATAACGTATTCCATATATTACAAAATGATGTTGTATTGTAATTTAATAAACAAACAAAAACGTTCGTTGAAGAAGCCGATGGAGCTATAATTATGAAGTTAGTTTCGATGGTGGACTAATTTGCAATTTTCCCTGCCTCTTTACTTCGATAGAAACCACAAGTGCCACCAAATCATGCTTTGTTATATTAACTTTATTTCATGTTAAAAACTTATAAGCGACACATTGCTCTGTTGTTTTGAATGTTAACAGATTCAAATGTCTGGACGCTCATTGGTCTAGAAGCCGCATTTTTCCACAGAAAAATGTGTTGTGAGGTTGGTGTAGGGACCTAATTTCAGTCCGGTCTGCTTAAAGAATTCGTTGAATGCTTGAGGCGAAGCAACGTTGTCGTCCTTGGCTGATGCAATATCAGCAGCTAAGCAATGGTAAACTGGGGGAGAGAAAAATTACCGGCGTTGTAAATACAACCTTCTGTTCCAAAGTTACACTCTAAAATTCCTTTAAGCTTTAACTAAAAAAATTCAAATGTAAGGTTTGGTCAGTTTCAATTATGATTGAATTGTAATCGCTTCATCATTGAGATGGGGACGGTAAAACTGTTAATCAAATAATTAAATCAATTATTAAATAATAAATGAAATAAAATAAAATATGTATCCTTGATTCTCAGAAATATGTATCACGATCATAGAATCAAAACTTCCCAAACGTAAAATTATTAATGAAGATGAAGATTATTAACTTTTATATATATATACTCACAGTCTACAAAAATGCCGTCATCGTCACATTGGATCCAGCAAAATCGCTTTCCGTCAATGTATCCGGTTATTGATAGAGAATAAGAAGCACCTGAACACACATGTTTTATTGTTAATTTGAGTATTTTCGATATAGATGCAATCGTTTTAAAATTATGCAGAGAAGCATAATTTAAGGCATGGTTTAAATATATATATTTATCAATGTGGATATCCAACAGCCTCTAGCAAGAAGAGTATCTAAAGCCCCCAATTCCCGATTCTTAAAACTCCATGTAAATGTGATCAGGCCAGGTGAGCAGCACAGTCAAAAGTAACGTTACCTTTCTGTGATGTATGAGTAACTCAATTACAATTACAATATGTACCGGCAAGCAGCCCCCAAAAGGTGGGCCTATGGCGGGGGTCGAGAGACCAGTTAGCAGCAAAGATGGAATGTCCCATTTTAACAGGCTCTGGATTTGAGACTCTTGTCAAGCCATTCCACCGTCTACACACTCTGGGGAAGTAGTCAGATTTACATTGTGATTCAATAACCATTCTAGTGTGGCTCCTTCTTCTGCAATATATTGCATACTGTATTCTCGTGTTATTTATTGTAATGTTCTCGTTTATGTTGTATAATGATGGGAGAGTTGAGCTGTTCATTCACCGGTACTCCCCCAGTTCCATGAAAGATTATTAGTCTGTAAAAAACCCTTTAGCACGTTCTGAAGAAATCTAAGTCTAGCAGTTGCTGTGTCAGTCATCTTTTGAATTTAAGACTCCCAAGATAATTGCGGGGGTCATATGCAGACCCAGATATTTGTACTGCTGAACAGCCTTAAGCGGCGCCCCAGAAAAAGAGTAGTCACATAACAAAGGATCCGGATGCATGCATCATACAGTATTTGGCAACATTCAGCTGTAGCTGCCATTTCTTACATCAATTAGCTATTGAGTCGAGGTCCTTCTGAAACTACCCTGAGTCCTTTTCACCTATTTTTTTAAATTAGCGGTATATAAAGTGACGTATGTGGCATAGGCAAATCATAAGATTCCCATCTTATTTACGCGATGACAGATCCTTAGCATCCCGATATCGTACAGGTACGGGTCATGATTTTACTTCTATTCCGCAAGAAGGTTTGTGAAGGAATTTCTCTCGCCCAAAAGATTCAGAACGTGACGGTCGGAATCGAAACCGCGATCACGGGTTTTTGAGGCCAACTCGCTGCCTCTCTTGACCACTCGACACCTCTTACTTGATTGCATCAAGTGGTAATTCATTTTCGGATTTAGCAAAAAAAGATATTAAAAAAATAACGTTTAACTTACCTGCTTCCTGCACTTTTATGTACAGTGGTTTACCACTTTCGGTAGGAAGATTTATGTTGCAGTGCATAGGATTGACTCCATCTCTAAAATTAATTTGAAAAAATAAAGTCTGCATATACGGTAACGAATAAAGTGTACTAGTGAAAAATATGAATGAAATATCTACCTCAATACGGTGGTGTGATTGAGAGTTTCAATCTTTTGCTTTAAAAATACAATGTACTTTTCTATCCAAAATTCAAATCGAAATTTATGAGAGCCGTTTAACAAGCGTTTGAATAATTTGCGTACAACGTCACTTACTTGCTTTCAACATTCCATTCTCCAAGGGTGTCGCTTTTTTTGGTGTACTTGGCGACGTGGCAACCCTCGAACGCATGGTTGGTCAGGACGTAGTACCATTCACTGTTCTTTTCCATAATCTAGACGGAAATTAATGCAGATGATGTAGCACCAATTATAAAAATATTAAAAAAGTAAATTGCGATGCTATCCAATTTTTAGTAAGGCACCTCAACGGCTTTCGACAGCCGAAAGAATTATCGAATATCGGTCTCTTTCCAATTCTCGTAAAAAGCATTACATTTTTGTCATTTTTAACTAATGAAATTCATTAGCTGTTGTTCTCTGCTAAACTAACGTTATCTGTATTTATTCAATTGCTTGAATGGCATTATTGCATTGCATAAATGCGCGCTATTTTATTTTGATGTGGATGATTTAAAAAAATTCATTTTAAACTTTTCGATTTTTCAAATTATCTCTCAGAATTTCATGTGATGTAGTGACATCTAGCGAGCAACTATGTAACCATTTCTTGCGTTTGGTATGATTTGGAAACACCAAACAACAGGAAGATCCAGTAACTGGTATCCATAGGATAATTTTCTGGAAACAGTTTTGGTCGATTTGCAGTTTCATAAAAACTCAGAGATCATTTTTTCTGCGGAGTGGCTCAAGCAAGATTGTAACCCCGCTTATTGCGGGGCGCCACCTAGTGATCAATCAATGAAACCTACGTTTTCGGTACAGCGACTAACAAGAGCGCGTAAATTTGCTATGTACAGAAATATCTCAATGCTTTTATTGCTTTACATATAGATTGCTTCAGGGAACAGCAACACCAGATCATAACTACATTGATGGTTCCAAACGATATCTGATATTGTTTAAATTACCACATCAATATTTATTTTATTATTTTATTTTTTAAAATTAGTTTTAAGTAAAAAAGAAAGTTCACGAAAAAATATCGGAATGATTAATACAAATGTCGACGAAGGCGGATTGATTTAACACTTTCCTCCTTAATTGCGAATATAAAAGCTGACTAAAACATCGTAATTACAAATACACTAAATGAATTAGATCAGTGTGCTGCGTTAAAATATTCATTATTACCTCAGAGAAGTTGACGTTATCAGTCTTGAAGTTCTTGCAGTCTAACGCTTCCAGGCAACCTAAGATGGACAGCATCAAAATGAATACAGCAAACATTTTGACCTTTTTAGTAGAACTTAGTAAGGGATGGAGTCAGTAGATTTAAATAAACGTTAAGTGTGGATTCTCTATGGAACTGCTCCACGCTTATATACATTTGAAACACTACAGCATGACATGGAATTGAGCGCTTTTGTCAAGCAATGTCAAGCACGAAATCAGGCAAAGCACACTTTGCCTGATTTCGTGCTTGACATTGCTTCAGTGCTTGACAATTTTGAAACATGCTTCTAAAGCTTCTGTCAAGCAATTGGCATTTGGTAATAGAAAAACTCCACCCAAAACTCCACCCATAACGACATTGAAATGTTGCCTTGGACTCTTGGATGATAAAACCAACGATCTGATGTCAAACATGTCTAATGGAGCAAAGCGTTAGTCATAGCTCAGGTTAAGATACAATCTATCCTCTTTTGAAGTATTACGTAATATGTAATGATACAATATTTAAATGATTAAGTAAAATATCTGTTCTCCATAGCATATTTTCTGACATTTTTAAACAAATTTATAAATTGAAAATAATTCGAGTATTCAATTATCTTATAAGTCATTACTTCTCACAATTGTTGTAATACAAAATAAACTATTGCGTTTCATATTTTTTTGGAATTAATTTTCAATTCAAAGTTAAAATAGAAATGCGGCCGAATTTGCAAATATGTAGACTGCGATATCTTGAAGTTCAGCCCATTTTGAATAGCTATTTCGGTATGTTTATTCGGTATAAAATTGAGTTTTGTGAGTACAATGTTTTTGTGTTAATTTTACTGGCTCTAGGATTCGACTATACAGAATATAAGAGACCAACCAACAATGAATGTATCCACTATTAGACATATGTCTCAGCTATCCATATATGCCCAATGAGTGAGCGGGCTCGACCCTTCCAACTTCCGATCCATCCATACACAATTTTCACAATGAAATATCGCAAATTTTTGCATGCCAAATATTGACGCAAAGTTTCCGAAGATTGGCTCATTAAAATCTGTATGAAATGAGCCATGATTGCAAATTCTATACTATATAAAACAAGGTTTATGACTTTCTGTCCGTGACTTATTCCAGAACTCAGAAACGGCTGAACATAGTGCCATGGTATTGTCATGTTCCTGTGGTCTACGTTGTAATGTCTAGTCTACATCCAAACTCATGAAATGCTTACTAAGTCTCATTTGTCTCATTTGAAGTTTCAATTTTCCTTTCAAATTTGTTGCCATAACTCACCACTAGAGGACATTTTTTAATATATTTTATTCAAAGACAGGTATGACACGCCTATTTGCCCTCTTCTAGCTGGAGGCCATGGTTCTATTCTACCCCTCCGATTCCATCATGCTTTGCACTCCTTCAGAGATATATGAAAGGATGTGAAACCTCCCGTGAAGGGTCTCTGTCAGCTAGCAGAGTAGCAGGCCCCAACCAAGAAGCTGAGGACTGAAGAATCTGGAATATGTGCCCCTCACATAGTGTCTAAGCACCAAGAGGGGGTACAGAAACTCCTGTTGTGATATACTGTCGGAGAAATCGCACCTCTGGGGAGTCGCCACCAAGTTCCAAAGGTGAACTTGGTAGTGATGAACGGACCGCCACCGCGTAGGTAGTGGAGGTGGAGCACCACCTTGCTCAAGGAGAGCAGGGTGGCGAGTGCATGGTGTGGCTCAGTGGGCCACTGTGCACTGAGTGTGCCATGGAAGCCACAAGGTGGTGACCATGGCACCAACGTAAGACTCGTCGTGGCGCAGTTGGTTTATGACGGACTGTGGTTCGGCGGTCCCGGGTTCGATTCCCGGTGCGGGCTTTGGCTCGGGGTACTGGTGAAAATGTGCCTCTCACAAAATGCATAAGCACGGAGGGGTACAGAATCTTCCTGTTGTGATCCGTCACTTCAGTGAATTCATCATCATCATCATCATCATCTACTCCACTCGCTCTATGGGCTTAAGCAGTCGGCTTACACCAGGAATGAGCATGCCAATGCTGCCCTCTTTAGCATGAAGTTCACATGGAGTGTAGCTGACCAGTATTTGTATGTTTGCCAAGATCATTGCAGGAATCTGATGTATGTGCTCCTCTATGTTGATGATCTGCTGATTGCCACCTCCACTGTCGAGGTGACCTACTTAGTTGGTCATGAGATTAACTGATGCTTCACCACCAAGGACCTGGGGAGGTGAGCCTGGTCCTGGGCATTGAAACGGATGGTACTCTGGATGGTGGCATCCTGCTCCACCAGACCCCCAAGGTGGCTTAGCTGCTTATCAAGTTTGGGTTGTCAGACTGTCATCCTGCCACCACACTTATGGAGATTGGCTTTCCGGCTGCCCCAGAGTGAGGCCAGCCGCTTCTGCCAGCCAGCAAGCACTACCGGCTGGTCATCAGAAGCCTGCTCTACTTTGTAACTGTGTCTGGACATTCCAGACATCCAGCCACACATGTCACCATGTCATGCCAAACATTCATCAACACAGACTGGGCTGGTGACCAGGCAAGTCAATGTAGTGCTGCATGTTCCAGCTTAGCCAGGATGTAGTGATGGTGGACTCGGATTGCACCATGGTCAATACAAAGCACATTAACACCCGGCACCATCAGCTCCATGACCTGTGGTAGTGGGGAGTGTTGCTGCTAAGGTTCTGTCCTAGTGATATGATGCTGGCAGACCTCTTCACTAAACCCCTTCCCAATGTGGCACACAAGTGGGTGGTGTCTCTCTTTGGCATGGAGTGATATGGGTTTCCCAGTTGTTGTCTTTCCAGCACCAGTTGTCTTGTGTTGGTTTGACCCTGCACAGGGCTGCTTCCTATGACATTGGGCAATGCATGCCACCTTGCCAGAGCCAGGTGATCTCTTGTTGTCATCAGCCAGCTCCAGAAGAGAACATTTATCTCCATCTGGGTTTTGGGAGGGACAGTAATGTTTTGTTTTGTTAACCCTTTAATCCTATAGCCGGTGAATTAAATTTTCAATGTGCGACATGCCACCGGCGAGTTAATTTTCAAAAGCATCTATTTCTTGAAAAAAAAATCATAACTTTAGATCCAGAAACCCTAGACACTTGACTACTGGCAATTTGAAAATATAAAATGAAGTCGGTCTTACCTGTCAGAAGCTGGTCCGGGTGTGGTACAGCTCAAAGCACGGATCGATACACAATCCGACATCACATGCTGGACAGTAAAATCAAGATTATTTTTGGATTTTCTTTCCTTGGTTGTTTGTCTTTGAACTGAGCACAATACACCTCCTTGATGGTTGGCTGGTGCACTTGGTTGCAGGAACATGCCTGGTGAAGTGCCACTCTAACAGACGTGCTGGACAGGTCCTGCTGGATGGGCGGCCAGGTCGGGAAGCTTGCTGGCGGCCACAGTGAAAATGGGCCAGTAAGATTGATCACACCAGTGCATTTCGAAAGTCCAGCAACATCTTGGCTGGCCCACCAAGCTGTTTCTGGATGATGAAACTATTGAAGATGGCCTGGTCAACCAGGTGCAGAAAGATCTTCTTGTAGAAGACCCGGCTCCTCTTCTGGACCAAGTCAAAATTGGTCAGGAACTGGTCAGCCCGATCCACTCCACCCATGGTGTTGTTGTAGGCCAGGACAACCTTTGGCTTGGCCACTGTTTTGCCTCGGCACTGGACATTTCCAAAGGTGCCATCATGGATGGTGGTCAGCAGGTGGACATCCTTGTTGTCCCGCCACTTGATTGCACGCACCTTGCCCTGGGTGAAGGCCACCTGGTCACCCTTCTGCACTTTGGTGGCCTTGATTTTGGGTGGCATGTCTTTTCTGTTGACCCTAATGGTGCCAAATGAGTCAGTGCTACAGGTCAGCAGTAGGTCAGCCAAGTAGGGGGACATCTAGTAGTTGTCAGCCATGAGACAGTAGCCCTTGTCCAGCAGTGGGTCCAGCAAGTTCATCACAACTTGAACTGTGTGGGGCTCACTGTTATATATTTCTCCCAAAGCCATGCCTCTTTTTTTAATTCACTGAAGTGACTGGTTACAACAGGAAGATTCTGTACCCCTCTCAGTGCTTAGGCACTTTGTGAGGGGCACGTTTTCACCAGTACCCCGGGTCAAAGCCCACGCCGGGAATCGAACACAGGACTGCCGAACAACAGTCCGTCATAAACCAACTGCGCCATGATGGGTCGTACATACTTTGCCAGTGTAAATAATGGATGACCAGACATACCCGGTGCTGGCCTCACACAGCATGAAAAATGTCATTCTGAACCAGGCATGTTTCAGTGGCATGAACTGATTCCAGCCCAGGTTGTCCTTGTGCAGGAGGAGACTCTCGTCAATCGAAACTGTCTGGCCTGGGCTGTAGGCAGTTCAAAATGCTTCCAGCATGCTCTAGTAGATGGGCCAGATCTTCCGGAGCTTCTAGCAGGGGTGGTTGTCCTTCTCCTGCTGGATGGCCACATTGTCAGCAATATGCATGAACCGGGTGATCATGCTGAACCAACACTCCTGCATGTAGCGCCAGAAGAAGATGGTCTCCATCTGCTCACTGCTGGACCAGTAGCTCTCCACAGTGGGCTTGCTGATCACCCCCTGCTGGATGACCAGGGCCAGCCAAACCTAGAAGTCATCAGCAGTCATGTCTGACCACTGCTGGAACCATGACTTGGGGGTGATGGTCATGCTGGCCAACTGCTGGCCAGCATACTTGTTGGACTCTGTGGCTGTGTCTTCCACCATAGTGTCCGGCAAAAACACTTTGAAGATCTCCAGGAAGCCGAGTCCGCACTTAACTTGTTGGTGATGATGCTGGTTGGACCCGGACTCCCCTGGAACAGAAATGCTGGACTGGCCGGATCATCATGTCTTGCCAAATGCCACACCCGACGTCCAGCCACTGCCGGTTAAAGGGTTAACCGTGGAGGATGGATTATCCCATCCAAGCTATTCCGCATACCAAAATGGAGGCTGGGATTGTATGTCTTTACTTTTCAAAAAATTGGTGGCAAAAATCTACCAATTCTATAGAAATGTAAAACACACGAATGAATAGAGTGAACACCGTAGATATCGAAAGACGTGTGCATTTGCAGTACCGGTGGCGCCATCTAGCTCCAGCATCTGGCACCAAATCCGAGAGTGTGCTAGCATTCTGTAAAGTTTTTTTGACGTTTTGAAAAATCGCAATTTTTGCAATGGTGTTGCTCAAGAAAACAAAGTTGAGAAAAAAATGTTGTGACCCATCACTTCAGTTAATTTAAAAAAAAAGTTGCGAAAGCGCCCAGCAACTGCTGGAACATCAAAAAATACACAGGATTACTCAGAAAGTGATGGTGAAAGTGACATGTGTGCCTGATATCTGCTGGATGACTCCTCTAGCAGTGAAATGTCATCAGAATCCCACAATTCTGATGCCAGATTGTGGGACAATGACTCTTCAACCAGTAAGGTTGATTTCTCAAAATTGCACATTTGGCATTTGGTGGGTGCTAGCTCCCTGCTGTTGCCGACATTTCTGTTTTAAGGGGTGCCTGGTCGGATAATTTTGATGCTGGATCGAACTCCTTGGATATGTTCAAAGTGTTTGGGAGTGAAAATATCGTGTGTGAAATAGTGAGTGAGTGCTGGTATGCTGGCCAAAAGTTGGCCATGCCTCCAGCACTGGATGGGCATGTCATGAATGACTTCTGGATCTGGCTGGCCCTCGTCATCCAGCAGGGGGTGATCCAGAAGCCAACCATTGACATGTACTGGTCCACCAGTGAACTGGTGACACCCCCTTCTTCCGGCGCTACATGACAGAGCTCCGGTTCAGCCTCATCACACGGTTCCTGCACTTTGTGGGCAATGCCACCATCCAGCAGGAGGAAAAGACCCACCCCTGCTGGAAGCTGCACAAGATATGGCCAGTCTACCAGTGCATGCTGGAGAAGTTCAGGTCAGCATACACTACAGAAAGATATATCTCAATTGATGAGAGCCTGCTGGAAGCAGTTCATGACACTGAAGCATGCCCAGTTTGGCATCAAGCTGTACATGCTGTGTGAGGCCAGCACTGGATATGTCTGGACCTCAATCATCTACACCGGGAAAGGCATGGTGCTCGGTGACAAGTACCGCAACCAGCCACAGACTGTCCAGGTGGTGCTGACCCTGCTGGACCGACCCTACTTGTCTGACCTGCACCTGAAAAGGAGGACAGACTCTTATGGCACTGTACAGAGCAACAGAAAAGACCTGCCACTTGGACTGAAGACCACCAAACTCAAGCAGGGTAAACTGGTGGCATTCCAGCTGGGCAAGTTGCTGGCCATCAGGTGGTGGGACAAGAAGGACATCCACCTCCTGTCCAGCATCCATGACTGCACCTTCCAGGAGGTGCAGTCTCAAGGAAAATTGCTGTCAAAGCCCAAAATTGTAGTGGCCTACAACCAAACAATGGGTGGAGTGGACAAGGCTGACCAGTGCCTCACCTACTATGACATCATCTGGAAGAGAAGCCGGGTCTTCTACAAGATCTTCCAGCACCTCATCGACCAGGCCATCTTCAACTTCTTCATCCTGCAAAAAAACTGGGTGGCCTGGCCAAAACGCTTCTTGATTTCTGCCAGCAACTTGTAAAATCGATAATCCTGGTGCACTTCAAGAGTGAGATCCAGCAAGTCAGCCGCCGGTCATCCAGCGATGGTCCAGCATGTCTGGTGGAGTGGCACTTTCCTGAGCGTATTCCGGCAACCACATGTGAAAAAGTGGTCGACCGAAAATGTGTGGTGTGTGTGCTGCTCCAAGGTAGACAAGAAGGGAAAGAAGATTCGGAAGGAATCTTCATATTATTGTCCATCCTGCAATTTCGGATTGTGTGTCGTGCCGTGCTTCCGGATCTACCATACACTGCTGAACTTCTGACCATGCTTTCGTTGCTTGGTTTGATTTGTTTTGTGTGTGGCTTCCTTCCCTGTGAGGAGGGGTGTTGGAGGAATAACACCTTCATGTGAGCGTGTGTGCTCGGTGGTCTCCCAAAGTTTAGGAGCCACCGAGCACTGAGTGTGTCAATCACCATGAGCTGGTGACTCTGGTGCTGATCAGGTTGCCTGATCAGGTTGCCTGATAATAGAAAACTATTATTTAAAAATAAGATTTCGCTATTCTGTTCATCTGTCATTTGGCAGTGTCCAGATCGTAATTTATTTTTTTAATATTGTTAATTATAAAATGCCCCATCCAACCAATTTAGTTTATATTCTGCAGTGCCTATAAAGCATCAGCCTGTGTGGCGTGCTGAACTTTGAAACTAATTCGTGGAAATCGGGCATATTTTTATCATAATGTATATACAGTGCATGTATTTAACAGTCATATTTTGGTCCCTCACTGTAAGTTAATTGTATTTAATATGAACAATGTTAGTTTCAAAAACTCTTATCCATCGCATGCCATTAATTTACTTTGAAAGATGAAAACAGTTATTTTGATAATAGGTGAACCAAAATGGCAGAAAAAACACCAAAATTGCAAAGATTAATTGACTAGACTCATGCTAATAGCTATCAGTGAAGAGACGAATTGTAATGGTAAAAGCATGACTTTTTATTGTCCAGAACAAGCTATACAAGTGATGTCAACAAAGCAACCAAACTCGATGAGAGCATGGAAGCGAGAGAGACAAAACAACTTGCTTGCTCGTGCGCATGGGGATCAGCCAGTGACCCCTGCCTGGGGCAACTGGCTTAGAACCAGTGTCGCCACCTCGTGGTGACCCTGGCACACCCAGTGTTTGGTGGCTCCTAAACTTTGGGAGACCACCGTGCACCCGCACTTTCTGGAGGTGCAAACATTTTTTTACTCTACATTTATTTCTACAAAATCCATTAATTTTGGATGTGGCGATCAAGAAACTATACCATTTAGCCTTTGCTTGTTTTCTAACTTTAGCAAAAGTTAGAAAAGAGGGAGGGATATCATTACATTTCGCCAAGGGTTATTCTTATTTGCCTCGCCACATCGTGTTTACTTTTACCGAATGGTGCATAGAAAGCATTCGATCAGATGAATCACTTAATAAAAAGTTAGATAGACATTCGCAATTATTCTTTTTGTATCATGCACTTGCGACTTTCATTTGCATTATCTCAGTAATGATGGCATCATTGTGGATCGTGACCTCAGACGAGAGCATAAAGCACACACATACATTGAGGTGACAATTGACGATGATAGAGCCTCACAGAAATAAAGATTGGGGTTTTCCATAATGTATTGTAAACATGACACAGGTACTAGCCGTATTCATGCAGTGACAGCACATATGGGCTTGGAGAATGAACGTTTCAGATAGCCGACTTGCCTTGAATGGGTCCAATTGTCTTTGTGTATAGTTCCTTTAAAAATTTGACGTGGAATAGTATCATTGAATTTTCCAAAATTGCTAATGTCTCCAAATTGCACTTGAATTCACCAAAATTCTTTTGAAATGTGAAAAATGGGCGCAGATCTTTATCACTAGTTGGCGCCCATTTATTCATTTAGGAAGTCACACAGGCTTCAATTGTCGGCACTAGTGACACATTGTTTGTCAATCCCAATTTCCTCAGAAAGGAACACTGGGAAAGCTTAACTGGTGATATCAACCATCTACTGCAGTACAACCGTTGGTTTAGTGACTGACTGTGGTTTGGCGGTCCCGGGTTCGATTCCCGGTGCGGGCTCTCGTTTATTCGATCATGGGGTACTGGTGAAAATGTGTCCCTTACATAGTGCCTAAGCACCAAGAGGGGTACAGAAACTCCTGTTGTGATATACACTACAGTGAATTTTAAAAAAAAAAAAACACTAGCGCACAAAAGTCATACCCTATGTCATTGTTATACCAATACCTGCACCTGGGTAATTGATGTCATTACTCATACTCGACTACTCGAATTTCAAGTACCCACAGTCAATCATGGTCTGGATGCTTGCTGACGGCATGCATGGTCTAGGCTCTCGAATGTAGCAGCAGTGAGTAAGCGTGGGTCCCTTTGCGGAATATAAAGATATCACATACTATTTTCAGATGAAAAATTTGGATTTTTTGTAGCAGCTAATTTCTAAATCATGAGATTCACTTTAAAAGAAAACTTAAGAACCTTTATAAGCACTCATTTCTTTTTGAAATTCAATATTATAAATAAAACATTTTATTTTATAAATTTCATGTCATTTCGTGCAGGACACCACCCATTGCAACACAAATTACCTCAGTAAAGAGGTAGATACCAAACAGAAATTGAACGGGTAATTCTTTAAAGGATTTTTGCTGCCCGATGGATGTCTTAATTTGATAACTGGTCCAACGTCCGAAGTCTAGAACTGGTTCAGCTTCTGAAGCAACAGAGGTAGGGTGGGTCTTTCTCTCAAGAGATCAGCCAAATATTGAAATAGAACCCATTATGCAGACTGCCTTTGCCACCCTTGATCATTTTCTTAGTTGGCCATTTACATCCTTTACCATTGTCATCTTTGGCCATTGGTGTCTTGTCTATTTTCCTTTGTGACCATACTGTATTTAGTCATTATTTTCTTTTGTTTTTTGTCCTTGACAATTGTAATCTTTGACAATTTCGAATATGATCTTTATTTAATGTTTCCTTCATTGTCACTTATCAACTTTAACATTTGCCATCATTTGGCCGTTTTTGTTGTTGATCATTTTTTCTTGGCCGTACTCCCCATTAGTATACTTGATGCCTGTTGTAGTGATCCAACTCATTTTCCTCACTTACAAAGACATCATGCAGTCTCAAGGACTGCCCTGGGCACTATGCCCTACAAAGTATCCCGGTTAACTAAATTTTTTAACTCAAATGTTCCACCATTTTTGTGCTGCATTCCAATTATCGTCACAGGTGTTTTTTTATCAAACTGAATTTTAAGAATAGTTACATGCAGGCAGAGACAGGCATGTCCCTTAACTCCGCCACAGCATGGGAAGAAGAACGTCTGGGTTATAAATAAAAAAGGGGGTTGTGCCCGAGACAGACCAAACGAATTTTAAGTCTAACTAAAATTTGAATTTTGAGCTCAATTGAGTTTAATTAGATCCATATGCACACCTTGTTTGAAATTTCAGTATTTGGACAAGACATTTGGATACCAAGAATTCGAATGAAAATGTTGTGTGCCTTTTTCATGCATGCAGTGCACGCACTGCATGCTGTTTGCTCAATTTCATTCCATTTCAATTATGAAGAGAGGAGCCGATGGTAGTAAATACTTAATAGAATGAATTGCAAGACGACAAATATTATCTCGGCAACAAGGATGATTTAAACAGGATGTTTAATCACGATTCCAATGATTTACGATTAATTATTTACTGATAATAATTAATACATAAAAAGTTTGTGAAAACAGCTTGAAAGACTTGGTGGCGTAGTCTGAGGTGAGTTCACAGTGTTGACTGCATCGTGTTCGAATATATGTAAGCGTCCATTTCTGTGCCTGCGGCAGAACCGACTCTTACGCGCACAGCTTGAACCTTTGCCCTTTCCTCCCCTTTGCCTTCTCCCAATCAACCGATCGGTGGAGATCACGTGTCAGGCAAATGTGCAAATTTTGCCTGCACAAGCACCAGCCTGGACTGTATAAATACTCGGTTTAAATGTGAATTTGGACAGACACACATCTTTCCAGTCGTAATAAACATTCTGTTTTTCTGCCGCGCTGTCAATGTCAAAAATGCAGTAGTTTTTATCGGAATAATTTTTGCCAAGTAATTTGAACAATTTCTATTGACATTTATAAAATTATTATTGAACAAAATGACTGCTGCTGCCGATCCACGCTGACAACGTTCAAGTCCGCAAGCCTCGTTCCGAGGTCGGCTTGAAGATCTGATTGTTTCCGGTATCCAGTCAGCAGTCCAGTGTTCCAGTCCTACATGGTCTGGGATGACCATGGAGATGTTCTGGTCCTGCGATGAAATCAGTGGCTGTCCTGAGGAAGTGAGGGGTACCGAGATGACTCCTGCGCTTGTCCACCATGGGCGGACGGCGCCATTTATGAAATCAGTGGCTGTCCTGAGGAAGTGAGGGGTACCGAGATGACTCCTGCGCTTGTCCACCATGGGCGGACGGCGCCATTTATCACCATCAAGGACAGTTCATAGCGTGTCAATGGGTAGATGTAATTTGTCATTTTGAATTTTTTAAATTGCAAAGTTAATTTTATTTCTTAAACCACGTGTTTAATTTTAAATTAAAACCTCAGCCATAAGGCTTGTTTGATTTTCAAATTGTGTCTCACCTTTTTCATTGGTTTCCCTGTCTCCTTCCCCCTCCCTACCTGTTCCCTGCGGTGTATTAGGGGAAATGAGGGAGCGAACGGTCAGTAAATTAGCTTGTGTATTAATAGTTTTGCCTGACTGGTGCTGGTCAATGACCAGCCAAATCAGGGAATGTGCTGTGGAATGGTGCGGATTGATGCCATCCAGTTCTGATGTGTGTGATTGTAAATGGGATAGTTCACACAACATTATATATATAAGTGTTGTTGGATGGAAAACACATAACCCGAGCATGCTTTCGAATCGAATTTTTAACAGCAATCCAAGAGTTACAACCAGGCATTCGATTTACCTATGAAGGGATGGAAAATGGCACTATGCCCTATCTGGATATCTTATTCATTCTCGACCCCTATGGCAACATCGATTCCACCGTCTACCAGAAGCCAATGGCAATCATTAACCCCCTCGAATTTCAGCTTTCAGTGGACAACATTACGTCTCTAACACTATTTATAATTTCGCTATCAGAGCATATAAAACTTGCTCTTCTACTCCTATCCTACTGAAATTAGAACTGAAATTTATCTTTAAAATGGTTCTACTAAAATCCGGATGCACTGCAAAAGCCATTTTTACAGCCCTAGATAAAGCCAAAAACACTCATAGTTATTTCCACAACACACTTTTCCACACCCAAAAATACCCCCTTTTTCAAATCATCCCTCGCAGAAATCGGAAGGCTACACAAAGCCAACCATCTGCTGCACTCTAACCTCACCACCATCTCCACGCTTTCTGGCTCTGTGACCCACCTAGTTAAATCCCCCTGTACTCTGCATTTCCTTTTCTCGGCGATAAAGAACTCTCGTCACGTGTCCAATCACTCTTTGAGCAACACAATGTCAAACTGATGTTCACATGTGCTGATAAGACAAAGAACAAGTTCCTTAAAAACAATGAACTGAATTGTTGCGTATAACTTCACTTGTGGGTTATACTGGCGCAGAACGTCTAGGTTTAGAATTAGCGAATTAAGACATTCATCGAATCGAAAGTTCAACGATTAGTGGTAATCAAATTTTAAAAACCATGAGACCACCACCCAAGAATACTCACCGGGCGTATACAGAGTGCCATGTGGTGCTTGCAAAGGGACATATATAGGCGAGACTGCCCGCAGTGCAATTCTCCGGTTCCAAGAACACAAGAGAGACATTGATAATAGGACGGCAGGAAAGTCTGCCCTAGCCAAGCATTACATCACCTCTGGACACATTCCGGATTGGCCAAAGGCCACACTGGTGCACAGTGCCCCAAGATATTATGATGGGATCATCGCCGAATCCTACTTCATCCACATGGAAACTATAATGCAGCAAATGATAAACAGAGCAACATGTGCGCCCTCTTGTATTTAAAGAAGAAACCAAATACACGTATCCATGCCACAGAAATCGTCACTGAGTCTTGAACTGCCCCAGAAGATGGTCGATTCGAAAGCATGCTCGGGCTTGTGTTTTCCATCCAACAACACGTATATATTTGAACACGATGCAGTCACCACTGTGAACTCACCTCAGACTACGCCACCAAGTCTTTCGAGCTGTTTTCACAAACTTTGTATGTATTAAATATTATCTGTAAATAATTAATCGTAAATCATTGAAATCCTGTTAAAATCATCCTTGTTGCCGAGATAATAATTGTGGTCCTGCAATTCGTTCTATTTAGTATTCATTCCATTTGATAAACGCTTTTCTATTTTAAATTTGAATTAGTTCCTTTTTAATCCATACTGTGTAATCAAGAGAAAACGATAAAAGTGCAAATAAAATTCGAATGCTTTCCTCAGTTGTGGCAATATGGCAATCCAAAACAATTTATATAGTATGATAAGAGCACAATTATTTTTATTTCGAAATAATAAATACAAGATTTTTTTAGTGCAGGATCACGTGAAAAGAAATTTTACTATTAATAAAATGCAATCACAACTTGGTATTCTGCCAAATTACATCAAAATGAGGAATAATGTACTCAAGCTTAGAATCTGACTTTCGATCAAAAAACATTTAACCATCATAGGGTCGAATGGCTTTCCAGTATAATCTATCTGCAAATGTGTGATAGTTAAATACTTTTGTGCGAATAGGTTTGCACCAAATGTAGATTTGTCAAATAAACATCAATGAGTGAATTCGTCTAAACAGCCTGACTTGGTGGAAGGTGACTTGGAAATGTGCAATTCTTCAAATTCGTTTGCTGCATATTGTAGTCGCTCGCCCCTTGCTGCATCGCCATCTGTTCAAGGTTGCGAATGACGTCAGGACTGGCATCTAGCACGCGTGTGGCGATCACAACAGCTAAAATGTATGAACATAATGTAGATTAAAGTTTAATTTGGTTATGCAGTACATTTCATCATTCACAACAATAGGGCAGCAATATTGCAGGCACAAACAATTAACACAAGTAATGGAGTTTGAAATTCACCATATACAGGGTGCGGCATTTAACGTGACATATTAAGATTGCATGAAGACAAGATATTTGGTAAAGAAATGTCTTGACAACTGTTTGTTGCAATGAAGAGGAAAGGGGGCCCTTAAAAAATGTGTTATACGACCATATAGCACTACTATAGCATTCGTATAGAATCTTATATGATTAAAATGCTTGAGTAATCCCTATATGAATTTGAATATGCTACTATAGAAATATTATACCAACGGTTTAAAAAATAATTAAATTAAAAATAATTAAATTTTCAACAATGAAAGCAATAAAAACAAACTTCTCCATCGAAATACCACTGTTTCGTTTGCATATGAAATATATTGCAAATCGTCTTAAGCACCATGTTGCAAAAAAAATTACAAGTCCATACTATACACGGGGATATGTGCCTGAGTTAAACATACGAAACTATGTGTTCCTCAGTAGTCTAGTGGTTAAGGTTTCGGATTGACAATCGACTGTCATTACTTTTTTAATTTAGCAGTCATTGTGCAGATCATTCGAAGGTCAACATCAATAATAGTATTCCTAAGCAAAATGTTCGGTTTTGAGTGACAAAAATAATGACCCCTCCAATACAACCAACATTTGGATAACAAAATATTCAAATGTTTTTGTTGAAATCCCTGGGCAGCAGGCCCAGGGTGCAGCAAAAAATCCCTCCAGGGGTCAGTTGAAGGTGGCAGGGTGCTTATCCTAACAGCGTGATACTTTAGCTAATACTGGAACAGCAAGCAGAAGTAGGCAGGAGTAAGCAAACTGACTTTATTCTGGAGAGCAGAAAGACTACAGGTGCTGGAGCAAGATGTTGACTGCTCCACAACCAGAAGACAAGCAATTTTTTTTTTGTCCAATCAACTGTAGTCAACCGCACTACAGGATTACGTCCCCCTCATGGTGCTTAGACACTTTG